>OMLC01082083.1:0-11543 GCA_900302585.1 Regalecus glesne
GAAGCTGATCAGACCTCACCTTATGCTGAGCTGACATGATGTCAGAGCTTTTATACAAGTCATCCAGGGGTTTCCAATCTTCTTCTTTCAGCTTGTTCCCTGTTTCCCAGGGGTCTACATAGGAGATTTTACAGCTTCCATTGGTACCCTGTGAGGACACAGCAGTGGTGGTCATTGTTAACCAGTCGAAGGGTGTTTACTTGAACGGTTCAAGTAGTCTCAATGATGGGACTGGTGACATCGTAGATGACGAGGGAATGGTGCTTGAACATAAATTTATTCAGATACCTTAGTTGCACGAGTTACGGTTGCCCAGTGGTTAGCATTGTTTCCTCACAACTAAGAGGTCCTGTCCCATTCTTTTCTGTGTGGAGTTGGCATGTTCTGCCCATGTCAGCATGGGTTTCCTCCAGGTGCTCCAGTTTCCTGCCTCCATTGAAAAGACATGCATGTTAGGGGTTAATACTCTTGGCTGTGCCCCTGAGCAAGCAAAAGAAAGAGTTGGTCCCCAGGCCCTGCAGCTTCTCACAGCTCCTATGCAGTACTATGGGTTAAATGCAGAGGAAAAAAAACATTATAAGAATATAATTTGCTGTGAGAATAAAATGACAAAATAAAAGGGCTTTCTGGCATATTTCAATCAACAATTTTTACATGAATCCTTATTTTCCCATTCTAACACTAATTTTCCATAGGTTTATTTCCTTTGAATTTTAATTGATATAATTTTTTTATCAAGACACCCAGTGCTTTCACAGAGAAGTGGATAAACTCACCTACATGGGTGATGCATAACAGCCATTTTGCACCAGAGCACTCACCACACATCTGCATGAGGTCGAGAGGGATGACTCATACAGCAAATTACACAGGGAGACGATCAGGTGGCCAGATGGAAAGAGCCAGATTGGGAATTTTGCCGGGGCACAGGGGGACCTCCTACTCTTTGCAATAGGTCCCATGGGATCTTTAATGACCAAAGTGAGTCAGGACCTCTCTTTCAAAGGACGGCATCAAATTTAGCAGTGTCTCGATCAATGCATTAGGATTTTTACTGTTTATTAGAACCAAACAGAAGACTGCATGCTACTGGCCAACCAACACCATCTCCAGCAGCAGTAATGGTTTTCCCAAGCGGTCTCTCATCCAAGTACTTGACAAGTCCACACCTGCTTAACTTCCATCATCCAGTAGAGCAGGAGAACATATTGGTATGGTGGCTGAGTAACTGTTATTAATCACTGGGAGACTGTAAATCCCTGTGATGTCAAAGCATGACATGCTGGGTTGGAGGAGATGTGTTGAGGTTTGGCAGACAATCCACCAACCAAAGGATTACAAGTTCATACATTGAAATGGGCAGTTTTCTTGTCAAACTGTCCCCTTGGTCAATCAGGTTGAATATTTGTTCATTTATTGTACATTATTTCTATTTTTATTATGCTATTTTACTGTTGATTTGCGAAGTTTTAAAAAAACACTTTATTTATTGCTCATTGCTCTAACTTTCAAACCTCTTTGATGAAGCAAATTTTTGTACGTCGCTTTGGATAAAAGCGTCTGCTAAATGACTGTATTGTATTGTATTGTATTGATGATCCACTGAAGGAATCTCCTTGAGGATTTGTCCATCTCGACCAGCATTTTAGTTTATTTATAATCCGTTCTGGCTATTTTAATCCTTTATGTGTTTATCTTTTAATTTGAAACAATCTATTCTCACCTTATTGTATTATCATCTATTAAGTTATTTTCATTTCATCTTGTAATTCTAATCCAATGTCACTTATCTTTTTGAAGCACTTTGAATTGCCTTTGATTGAATTAGCTATGCAAACATACATTGCCTTCTCATTTTACCTTATCTCATCTCACCTTGACTGCAACATTAAATTCCTGTCAGATCACTTAATGTTTCTCGTTCAGAATCAGCAGATAATGGCTGAAGATAGGGGATTAAATTCTTACATTAACTGTGTACAGTACTTTTGCTATACTCCACAGCTGAATGTATTTCTCAGTCTGCGCCTCAACCTCCAGGTAAACAAACCTCTGCTCTTTATGCATGCTGTGTCTGTATAGCCCTTAGTTGTCCCCAACGTTTCCTCCCTGATGGATAAAACCCAAGACCTCGAAAATTGATTGCTTTCACTCCTGTGGCATGGAGGGAATCAGAATAAAAAAGATTGCATTTGGCAGAAGTGGATTCTGAACTTGGTGGGTATTAAACATGACTGAAACAGCTCATTTAAAATCTTCTGTACAAGGCACTGATGAGTTGTGGAGGGTTTAGTTGTTGTTTTCTGTGTGTGTATGTACCTCAAAACAGATCGATGTGAGTCAACCCCAACCCACAGCCATCACCCTCTCCCTTTGCTGCCTTGATTTTCATGCTGGGGAGTGTTGAACAATTAGATACGTCATATTTTCTAGTGGTAGCTGAGGTACGGAGGCAGTGTGCTCATAAATTATGGATGACCTTGGCATCTATTCATCCATAAAAGCAGGACTCACACCCACAAGTGTAAGTGATTGCTTGGTTTCTCTTTTCTTTTTTTCATTCTCACTGCTCTTCAATTCTTTTGGAGAAGACACGTTTTGGATGTATGGGTAGGCTGAAAAATAAAGTCCAAAATGTTCTATTCTTTCTGACAGTAATCCATGACTGCTACATACAGATAGATCCCTGCATGCTAGAACTTCAGTACTCCTATAGAAAAACAGTCACTCCATCTATCTATCTGCTCATATGTACGTATGCAAGTGTGTGTACACGTGTTCATGTAGGCCCACATAAAAAGGTCACCGTCAGTGACCTCAGTGAATACTATGACTTTCAGCATAATAAGATCTCAGTGTTCTCAGGGAAATATATTTAGAAAAGTTTCCATCACCACTAATACTTGAAAAATGTTGAATGAGACACTGGGTTTAAATACCACAGTGTGGCAGTGGGAATCCCCTACCGCACCTTTAAACGTCTTCTGCAAGAGCTTCCTGGTATCCGACAGCAGAACGCATCCCCCAAATTTCCAGTGCTCAACTAGTTTTTCTTCCCCGAGGCTTCATGTTTCTCTCGCTCACCATGGCCCTGTGAGGAAAAAAGCCAAGGTTAGAAACTTGATCAGCACTTAGTAAAAACACGAGGGCACACCGTGTCAGAGGGGAAGCTCTGCTGTTCTGCAGTCGATGCACGAGAGGTCTCTGTGAATTTGCTCTGTAGATTAAGGCAGCGTCCACTGGAGATCTGCAAAACTTTTTTGTATTGTTTGAGATGGAAAGGTCTCTTCGTCGCAGCAGAAAAACCTCAGCGATGGTGGAGGCTGGAATACATTTGTATGTTCTGTGTGCTGCGGTCATACAAGGCTTCCCTTTTGTCACACTGGGTTTAACATCATTGTTGTGTGACTGTGTTGCCAGTGGCACAAAAAGACGGTCTGAAATCCGATATAGAGGACCAGAGTATCTGGACTTAGATACATCTGTAGAGCTCTGATTAGAATCGCACTTTGAACCAACTCCAAATGACAAAGCAGTGTGAACATGGCCTGAAAGGTACAATCCACACCTGATGCATAAAGTGATTGTTCACCTCATTCTGCCATTGCTTTAGTCGGACTTCATAAATTCAGTTGGCTTTATTTGTTGTGAATTAGAAAATGAGCCAGTGCCACATTCCTTTCACTTCCTTTTGACACCTCCCATTGTCTCGCTTCCTCAAACAAGTACCTGATGGTGAGTTATATCACATCTTTCAGTCCTGTAGAGCTTACATACTGTCATAGGACACCCCCTGTAAGAGAAACACGAGCACATTCAAATGGGTAGAGCTTGTTTTAACTCCTCTGGAAGGCTCATCTATTCAGCTTTGAGGTCAAGGAAATGCACCCCATGTTGATGTAGGAGATCAGGCAGAGGGCTCTGTGGACTATGATGTTCGTGGATGACATAGTGATCTGTAGTGAGAGGAGGGAGCAGGTTGAGGGGTGGAGGTATACACTGGGGAGAAGAGGAATGAAAGTCAGTGGGGGCAAGGCTGAATACGTATGCAAGGATGAGAGGGGAGACAGCGGAATGGTGACGATACAAGGAGTAGAGGTCACTAAGATGGGTGAATATAAACACTTGAGGTCAACTGTTCAAAGTAACTGGGAGAGTGGAAGAGAGGTAAAGAAGAGTGTGACTGACTAATGGAAACAGTTCTCTTCCCTCACATGTCTTATCTCTCACTGATTGGTGTCTTCTTCCTCTTTTTCTATGTATGTGACCTGGGAGGAGCGTTGAAGGACACGGGCCAGGTGACCTGTTTTGGGTGGAGCCTGTAATGTCCGGTTCATCGTTCAGTGGTGTTTGCACTCTGTTGCTAAGATACTGTGGCCTCTTCAAAGTTCCTAATTTTCTTCATATATCTTGCAATGCCATCATAATTCTGTTATCCTCTGTAATTCTGTATACACAACTTCCACTGCACATCTGTCCATCTTCGGAGGGAGATCCCTCCACAGTCGCTCTCCCCGAGGTCTTTTCCAATGTTTTTTCCTTGTTAATGTTTGTAGAATTATCATAATTTTCTATGTAGGTTGTTCCTTATCCAATGCAAGAGTCTAAGGACTGGATTCTGTGTTATTGTAAAGCCCACTGGGCCAAGTTTATAATCTATGATAATGGCTATTCAAATAAAATTGAATAGCCATTGTCTTTGTGTACTTTCTGAGTCTGGCAAGAGGAAAAAGAACCGGATTCGCTCGAGGCAGCTGCTCACTGCTCCTATACAATAAGATGGGCTGAATGCAGATAACACATTTTATTGTATGTATGTACAATGAAAACTCTTCTTCTTGTCACAGTCCACCACATAGCTGTAGCTGCACATACATGGCTTTACGAATAATCTTTAAGACTTAGTCAAAGAAAATTTTCATTTAGCTCCCTTTTTCACTCTGCAATTGCTATTAAAATAAAAATCAAGTAGAACACACAATCATAAATGAAGTGAAAGTAAATCTACGGATTTTATGATACTCGAAAAAATTACAGTTGCAGGGACAAATTCAAAATCATGGGCATAGTTATAATTAGTCTGGTCATGAAATAGTACACGCACTGAATGATATGCACTGTGTCTTGTGTTATAGAATGCACTGATGCGACATATATTCAGTATCCAATGGACAGCTTAGATTAAGTACTTGACATTGAGTGAACTGCTGTAATGAGTCACAATCAGAGTGCTGAGCTATAATGCCAAGCAGTGTGCCCATAATTTCTCCTGCAGGCCAATGGAATGAAACTTTCATCAGCCTCAAGCCATTAAGAACACAAAAATACTGACCAATTATGTCCCAAACAGACATTGGAGGAGAGGAAAAATGAAAATGAGATATGAGTTTATGCGGGTAACATTTGCAGAAATAAACTCAAATCAATTTTTCTAAGTATGAATTCATCAGTACAATTGAATTGAGGAACAAGGGCTCCCAATGAGCTCCGAGCATTAACAGAAAATACCCTGTTTTCTAATTGTTGACTTTTCTGTCTCTATGGATCGTTGCATTTCAGACCTTTGTTCACACAATCTGTCCAAATGAGGTACACTGTGCATGTCAGTGGTTTATGGTCAGTGTTATTTTATCATACACAACCTACTGATTGTGAATCAGTTCACTGGCTGATTTTAATTAGGCTGTTGTTTGACTACTGCCTTCGGGCCAATGTCATCAGAACATGACAGCTGGCTGCAGACTGATAGAGGTCTTAACCCCCTCGCAAACCCCCGGATACAATCGCAAAAGAACAAAAGACATCGAGCACAACCAGGCAACCACAACAATCAGGTTGGCAGCAACAAAAAGGCCTTACCCCACTACAGATCCTGTGAAACATCTCCCTTCCTCCGTCATGGACGCCACACTGGTACGGTCACCGCTGACCTGAAACACATTTATCTCAGAATGAGGCAGGAATTTCTCTTGACATGTCTAAGATGTTAATTATTCCTTTCTGTTTGGTGCCTGTTTTTTTTTTCTTCAAGTCACATTATAAAACATCTCCTTGATAAGCCGGTCCATTAAATAATGAAGAAAACACCACCTAAAGTATGAATCTTTACTCTCTTAAGGTTCCCGCTCACTGTGAGATTTCGGTAGTCTTCTAACAGCAATGCACACATGAGACAGATCGAGATAAAAATACTGTGCAGTAAGATAATTCCATTAAAAATGTTGTCAGTTTCTACTATGCTTCTATTCCTTATGCACCCAGATGATCATAGCAGTAGTTGTTTATCATTCTATTCCCTGTGAAAATACGGTAACCTCCCAAATTTTCTGCCTCTACTAGAACTTTAGGAGAGTAAATAGACAGTTTTGTTGATTACATTTTTCATTTGTTTAAATAATGGCAAAAAGAAAAGGAGCTACAGAGACATCTCAGAAAGTTGAAGCAGTTCAGTTTCATGAGAAATGTTTCATCACTCATTTATGTGGGCTTGTTTACCTCAGTGAACAGCAGGCATCCCCCACCCTTATGAACAGCACGGCTGCATAACCACTGAATCTGGTGACCTAACAGGTTTCAGGGATGATCTTAAGGTCTCTGAGGGGCAGGGCTGGAAAAAAGGGGTGCCGGGTCTTTGTGGTGGGGCGCTATCGTGTAGAAAGTCATGATACATTTAGAGTGAAACTATTACAAACCCCGGTTAAGATTAAAATTGTTTTATTATGGGAGTATAACTACTGGGGGCCGCGGTAGCTCAGTGGTAGTGTGTGCTTCAGTAACTGGTGAGCCAGATGTTGTGGGTTTGAATCCACAGCGGGGTGTCAAGGAAGGGCATCCGGCCTTAATCCCCCACACTCCATCTAAGTCCGTGTCCACCCCCACAACATGGGGGCTTATTATGATATGCAAAAGTGGACCTTTCTATGCAAGTATAACTGCTGCACCTCGATACTAAAACACAAGAAGAAAAATTAACAATATATTTCACATGCACACACATGTGATATCAATGAGAATAAGGACAACCTAGAGGGCACTTTGTCACATTTTATCCAGGAGAAAAGTACCCTTGGGGGCACTATATCATCACCCCCCCAAGTCCGCCAGTGAAAGATTTCATATGCAAATTGCCATGACCAATAATTAGAATTACAATGGCCATGTGTGCTAGATAGAGGGATGGGGAATAGTCGCAATAACAGTATTGTAAAATGGTGACATACATACGCTTACCCCCCCATTAAGGGATTGTCATTCCCTCTTCACATAGATTTTCTTTTTGACTCCACATTTCTCCCCATCAAGGATGCTAACATCCTTATCATTGAAAGTGGCCACTGGCCTGTAGATGGGTGTAGACAGCAGAGTCCTGGCCTGATGTCTTAGTTCTTCTGGGGTTGTGCCATCCTTTAGGCCAGCATCTGTTTGGTTTCTCCAATGTACAAGTCACAGCAAATCCTCCCCACATACACTGTATTGCTTGGTTTATAGTGGGGATTTGATCCTTTAGATGGACCAGTTATTGGCACATCATGTTGTGGGGTTTGAAAGTGACAGATGTGTTGTTTGGAAAATTCAGATCTCAAACGTTGTGTAAATCTCAAATGTAGATAGAATTTTAAATATGCATAATAGATTTTGGCATACATACAAACTTTCCTTGAGTAATGTCTTTATGCTCTACACTATGTAAGAAAACACATTGGGCCATTTACCCAAAGGGAATGAAAAATGGAGGATTGCAGTTTTCCAACAGTTTTCAACCCAGACCATCACTGGCTGACACTCTCCAGAAGTACCACGTGTATCAGGGGCTGTGAACATAAGCACGGAATCCAATAAATCTTTCCTTTACTTTCCACTCTCCAGCAAGGTTACATCCTCTTTCTTGTCTGGCACTTTGCTTTCTCAGTACACTTGAGTGAATTTTATTGTGAAGGAGCTCCTCCTTTTGTTCCCCGTGTCACCTAATCAATTCACTATGAAGGCACAAGATAGAAACACAGAAAGAGAGAGAGAGAGAGAGAGCGAGAGAGAGAGAGAGAGACACTTTGATGTTGTTGGACACAAACTAAGGAGATGTGATGTAGTCCTGTAAGGCTGTTGCACTTCAAGAACTTCATCAATGAATCATCCTCAGCGCCGTCACAGCAAATTAAAGGAATCTTGCATCTCTCACCTCAAGCTGAAGTCACACAGATTGAGGAGAACCCTTGATCTAAATGTACAAACGCTGGTTAGTCTTTTTTTTCCGCAGGAACCAAAACACTGTCCAGATTTCAGGATGAGACTGAGCCTTTATAATTGTTTTATATTTGAAAGTCTTGGCCCAGAACACAAATGCAAAGCTTTGCAAAAGAAGTGACATGGCTAATGCAGGTGTTTCAAGACTTCACAGCCACCAGCCAACCCCACGTACCCCATGATGATTTTCTTTGTCTTTGGGAATTAGTTTTACTTTCTTATTTTTTTAAAAAGTAAAATTTTTACCAATAGAATATTTCCTACCACTTGTCTAGTAATCAGAGATTGGTGGTTTGATCCCTGGTCCTTGCAGAAAACGTGTAGAGGTGTCCTTGAGCAAGACACTGAACCCCTAGCTGCTCCCTGAGCACCATGGACCAGGCACTCATGGCTCCTGTACAATAGGATGGGTTAAATGCTGAGAACAAACTACTAAGACAAAGTGGAAAAATAAAATAGTTCTAACAATATTTCTTCACTTTGAATGTACATACACAGAAGAAGGAGGGAATGAGAGAATAAAATGAGTAGAGAAAGAAAGAGACTACATTAAACCTAAAATGTGGTGCAGGCATTTTAATTGCATGCAAACAAACAAGGGAAATGTTTTTTTCATCTCGGAGGGAAAATAACAGCTCATATTTGACTGCTGACAACACAAGCATTAGACTTTTAAACCTTTTCTCCTTAGGGGACTTGTTTCTGGGACTATGCCCAACATGGAGATCAGGTGAAAGAACTGGTGCCTGGCAGATACACATAATGGCTATTAAAGTATAATTCTACTTATCTACAATCCTGAGTCTTACTTTGGCAGTTCTTGCCATCATTCTTATTTGATATATCATCTTACTCACCAGCTTAATTTTGGAGATCTAGGAGACCACTACTAGACACAGTTTAACAAAATGTGTTAAGGGAAATCTGGACAGGAGCATCAGACATGCTTCAAAAAGTCCAATTCAACTCAGTCATCTATTTGGAAGTGAAAAGAAAGTGCAAGTTAATGCTTGAGCTTTAACTCAAAACAGGAATGACTTACTGTGGGTAGCAGGGTCATAAACAATGGAAAATCATGTACACAGTCACTAAGACTACTAGAAGCACTGGGGGTTTTCAGTTGCTCTATAAAACACTGTTGTAAAGCTGTGTTTCATGCTGGTCTGGTGTTCAGAATCTCCAAAATGAAGCTGGTGTGCAAAACAATCAAACTGATATCTACACAATGATCAACATTGCAAAAAATAACATGACTATTCCTTTAAGCTTGCAAACATGTCAAATGTAAATAAGATATAAATTCATTTCTAAAGATGGGCTTACAGATTTGCTGAGCTAAAAGACAGGTAAACATCTCACTTGTAGTAGCCCTGAGATAGAATGATGATATGTCCAGGGGATTTCCGTGCCTTTCGCCCAGTGAGCACTGGGATAGCCTCCAGTAGGACTCTGCGACCTGAGATCGGATAAGTGGACGACGATGGATGGACCTCTGAAATTATCATCTTTTGAGAAAATAGATACTAAATCACTCACAATTGAAACTCCGAAGAGTGCACATTGGGCCTAATCTGCATCAACAAATACAAGTTGCAATGCTTTCTTTTTCTTTGTTCCCGTCATAATGACCTTATTAGAGGTAATAATCTCTTTAAAGCTGTCTTTATGGCTCAATGAGGTAATTGTGACCAAAGAGATCTAAACACATCAAGGTCAACAAAAAGACACAGGCAACAACAGGGGAGGGGAACATGAGGCAACTATTTAAGGCTGTTGGTTTATGGAAGAAAGGAGATTGATTTTTCATTAAACAATACACTGTAATTGTCTCATAATAGTTTTCTCATGAGACATGCCCTTCTCATACATTAATGTGAGTTCATTAATAGTAAAGCTCATTCAGTATTGGTGTCATTGCCTCAAACATTTGATTTGATCCAACCATTAATAGTGTGTGTGTGTGTTTGTGTGTGTGTGTTTGTGTGTATGTGTTTGTGTGTTGCATACCTGATACCTGCCTCTGTGTTGGAGTTTTATCCAAACCATCCATTAAAATCTGTTTAGTGAAGCAGGGTGAAAAAAGGAGTTGAGTCAATAGGAAACACAATTAGTGGAAAGAACATTAGGGCTTTGTAGCATGGGCTGAAAAACGGCAATAATTTATGAAGGGCAAAATGTGTTGGTGTAGACAAGATGAATGTTTTACAATTCAAATATATTCTACCTTGTAGAAGCTCTATTCAAGGATGGCTGTTGCTTTGTTTTCTGTATCCAAGTACTTGACCTGAATTATTTTATTGAATAATGCATTGTAACCAAACACATGATTTCCGTATGAATGAATAGGGTCCAACAGAGGCACTGCAGTCGATTTTTCAACCTGCAAGGAGCAAACAAAATCACAAAGCGAATGCAAAGTGAACAGGGACGATTTAGGGAGACAAATGTGGTCTATTTCATGTCATGTACAACAACACAAATACCAGATGCTACTTAGTACTCAAGTACTCAGTAGTGGCACCAGCTAGCTTCAGGTGATCATTTTCCATAAATGTGGTCGGATTCAACAAGCGAAAAAACCAAAACAGCAACAAATAACACGAGACTTTTAATATTTGATAGTCCTGCATTTGTGTAGTGTCTGTTACATGGGATGAACAAGTTTCTGAGTGGAGAATAACACTTGAAATGCATGCAAAGTTGGATAAATGATGTTGCAAAGTCAGACATCTTTGATACCAGAGTTGCAGGCTTGCAAGGTGGATGAAGTCTTTCACCTTACGGAGAACAGAGCAGAAGATTACTTTGTAAACCAACAGTAAGAAAACAGAGTTACCGCTTTAAGAATTAGAACTGATGCTGAGGAACGAGGGTGTCACAAAGATCAGTCATGCTGTGTAGCCTTCAGACTAGTGCCCTCAAAATGTCACCAATTCATTAGGTTAGATCTTCAGAGTTCCCGAGGGACATGTGAATGTAGTAAATGCTCTTACTGCTCAAAAAAGACCAAAGCTCTGTGGTGGTGGGATTCTCCAACCTTTCATGACAATGACAGTGGCAGTCCTTATGAGTTTGCTGAATATAAACTGCTGTCAAACACTCATAACATTTTGTATAATCTTAGAGTTGAAAAAGAAAAGTTATCAGTATTATTATCATACTCATTATTGTTCTTATATGTACTTAGTCATTGTAAATTATTTATTATAACTAAATACGTGTGTATGCTTTCAGTCAAAATTATGTTGTAAAAGGTTGGATTCCCATCATCCTAAACAGTTGATTTAGTTTCAGTTGTCATG
>OMLC01082083.1:11563-22037 GCA_900302585.1 Regalecus glesne
TCAAAATGTCACCAATTCATTAGGTTAGATCTTCAGAGTTCCCGAGGGACATGTGAATGTAGTAAATGCTCTTACTGCTCAAAAAAGACCAAAGCTCTGTGGTGGTGGGATTCTCCAACCTTTCATGACAATGACAGTGGCAGTCCTTATGAGTTTGCTGAATATAAACTGCTGTCAAACACTCATAACATTTTGTATAATCTTAGAGTTGAAAAAGAAAAGTTATCAGTATTATTATCATACTCATTATTGTTCTTATATGTACTTAGTCACACAAACACACACAAACAGGATTTGTATTCCGGCCGTTTTTCCCCGCTAGCGGGGGTTGACCGGTCCATGGATTCGTCTCCTCCAAGTCATTGACTCTCCATGAATTTTGTTGTGGAGCGAAGTTTTTATGACCGGATGCCCTTCCAGACGCCAACCCTTTAGTCGCCTCTTACGACACGCAGGGATACGGTGGATGAATTCTGACCCCCATCCACAGAGGGGAGCAGTTAGGGGAACAGTGTCTTGCTCAAGGACACCTCGACACGCTTCTCTGCAGGATCGGGGATCGAACCCGCAACCTTCCGATTGCCAGGCGACCGCTCTACCCACTGAGCCATGCCGCCCCCATTTATATGTACTTAGTCATTGTAAATTATTTATTATAACTAAATACGTGTGTATGCTTTCAGTCAAAATTATGTTGTAAAAGGTTGGATTCCCATCATCCTAAACAGTTGATTTAGTTTCAGTTGTCATGTAACTGTATTGTTTATAAGGGTACGGATGTCTGCAGTCAACTCAGCGTGTTGATGTCACTTGTATGAGTGATGAAACATTTCCTTCAATAAAATGCTGTGTCAAGATAAACTGAATGCACTTTTTTGTGATTTCCTTACCCGGATTATTGAGCATGCATCAAAAACGTTATATTCCCATCATCCTAACAAGTGGCCTAGAAGGGTTCAATGCCGGCCTTGTCATTTGAAACTTGACATTAGTGAATGATGTGGGTCTGCATGAGCCACCTTGGAGAGCTGAGGAGGATACAGAGTGGTGACAGAGTTTATCATAGGCCTATTGCCTCACCCACAGTGACAACCACAATCCATCACCTCTTCCCTGGGAAAGAGGCATATTGGGTTTTTCATGTGAAGATAACAGACGAGATGTATCACAGCCACCTAATGTGTAAATGAACACAAGTTTCCCTCTGGGCTTCCCTACGGTTCCACAAATCAAAAACATCCACAATTCAGCCTGAGGGCCACAGGAAGCTGTGTAATATTTTACCAATACACACTTCACCTTGGGAGTTGCAACACTGCCATAAATGTGCCCTTTGACAGAAAAGAGGTGTCCTCCCACACTCGGGTCCATTTGTCCTTATTATTGAATTCACTGATAACACTGCGGACATTTCATCCCCCCATTACTGTTTTGCTAGTCTTTTCAAAAGTCAACATTATTTGTGGCTGTGTGTGCAACCATTTGTCTGAATTAGCAGGTGAAGTATGTGGAGGCCTATTCTTCAAAATATCGAGGGAGCTACAACAGAGGACGTAACCCCTTTCTGACAATCCCTAATCCAAAAGATCTCTTTTAATCACAGTACCTCTCAGCAACTGCTTTGATTCAAGGTGACAAGACAGAAAAGCTCAATTCTGCAGAGGGTATACTGTTAAAAAATCCAAACACTAACCATTATTAGCTAAAAACAAAACAAAATGAAAAAAAAACACAGAAAAAGAGAACATCAGTGACATAAAAGTATTATGCACCATTATAATGTCTAGCCATGGTCTCAATATTCAAAAGAGGAACTACATACAACTGCCAGTTCCTTGGGTGCTTCCCTGTTGCCATTTCTCAGTTCAGGTCCCATAAACTGAGAAAATCAACTTCCATGCTTATTAAATCAATTTTCTACACTTGATTAACATTTTTTAAGTTTTTAAGTTAATTTATTTGGGTGTTATAACAACAATATTTAATTATTTTTCTCATATAACACTTTTTTAGTGTTCATCTACCACATGTGGCTATCAACTAACACAAATGTCAAACATAAATAAATGTAAACACCACTGAGAGAAGAAAGGGCTTTCCCACAAAATAGAAACCAGCTAAAGCAGACAGCATATCGATTAGTGTTGCAGTACTCGAGTACGGGCTTGATCTCAAAGTCGACGAGACCTTCCTCTAAGACCAATACCAGCTTCACAGCTTACTTGGACTTGACTCAGTCTCAGACAGCATGGACTCATGACAATTTTTCAATACCGACGAGGTGCAAGATTTTAATTGGCTATTTTTTAAAAGAATGAATAGCACGCTTTTCAGCTGTAATTAATAAAATGCAATCTAAACAAGGAGGGAGAGAGAGAGAGGGAAATAGATGGCTGAAGAGAGGAGAGGGGGGAAATACAAAGAGTCTAAGGTGAAGACAGTCATTACTTTAAGTCTCTGAAACATCAGAGAATTGGAATGAAATATTCATTCCTTGGCAGAAAATCTTCACACTGATATAGTGCATTCAAATGTTGACTTATACTACAATGCAAGACTACAGTGCCAGCCTTAGAGTTTAAATTGACTTGTAGTTGTCTGAAGTAAGTCTTTAAACTTGTTTTGGCCCCATTGGTTTTGAGTTAGACTTAACACCTACAAGTCTTGGATGTAACTCAGGCTTGACTAAGACTAGATCTAGACTTCACTGGTCCTGACTACAAAGCTAATAATTATGTCCTTGGCTTTGTAAAAATGCCTGGAATTATTGGCTATCAGTCAGCCCTCAGTCAGAATCTCAGCTAACTAAGGAAGGAAAGGAAAGTCACTCCGTTTGGTCATTCTTAAAATTAAATTTGAGAGAGCAGTGGGTAGCTGAGGCACCTGGCAAGCAGTTAGGGGTTGAGTTTCTTGCTCAAGGAAACTTTGACACACTTTCTGAAGGAGCCAGGGATTAAACTAACAACCTTCCAATTACTAGATAACCCACTCTACATCCAGAGCCATCTTGCCCCATGCCTCATCAAGTTGCTCTAAATACCCATTCATGTGTTATGTAACAGTGTGTGGTGCTCTGAATGGTGATGTGTGGGACCTTTGACCACCGTCATTGAAACAAATGAGACAAAATTTGATTTGCACTTGACAAATCTTTCGTTACACCAAGCACCTTCAAATCTAGAGGGTTCCGACTTTCTAATTTAAAAAGGCCACAGCATCTCTAATGTCTATTCATGTCAATGCTGACCCGGAGACTTGTCACTTCAACTTTTTGAGTCATTTATATAAATAAAAGACAGCCAACAATACTTTGTATCTCAATACACTGTCTGTAGCCTGCATTTCACAGGGAGAATGGTTTATCACGGTCATGACATTCTGCATGTGGTTTATACTCTCATGGGTCTCCCTCACATTTAGAAAGCTGCTTACCAATTCCGACAGTGTTGAAAATTCTAAGCCAAAGCACAAAACACCACCCTTCAAAACCAGGCAACGCTGAAATGAAATTAAATGAAAGATGCAGGATAGAATAAGAGGTTCCAGCTGGCTGGTGAGGAATGGGTGAATTGGGGTTGCCATTTCTAAAACTACCGCAGTGTCCTCCCTATTTAACCGGGATGGATAAAATGAGCCAGGGAGTGAGAGAAAGAGATAAAAAGAGATAGTGAGAGAGAAAGAAGGGAAAGACAGGGAGGAGGAAAGTGAAAGTGGGAGACGGTGTTAAAAGTGAATAAGATGTGAAAGATGGGGGATAGCTGCACCTCTGTGGGATCCAAAGGGAGTAATGAAATGGACAGTGAAATGAAGAGGAGATGGAATGTGGATGGTAAAGGAGGCAATTCAGTGAAATATATGGCAGAGAGAGCAAGAGAGAGCGAGAGAGCAAGAGAGAGCGAGAGAGAGCGAGAGAGAGAGAGAGAGAGAGAGAGAGAGAGAGAGAGAGAGAGAGAGAATAGACAGTGAGTACCCACAGAATTTCACAGGGGACTATATTTTTTTTGCTTGTCTGACCTAAAAGGTGGTGATGTAATTTAGGTTTATGGACCCAGTGGTCTGTTAAAGACAAGGCCTACAGTAAATTTGGCCTCAGCAGAGGATGTTAAAGTCTGTCAACGGTGTCCCAAAAGCACCCACACTCTCTCAAAACCTCCCAGCGTCAACAAACCAAGCTTGCTGCTCCCAAGACAGAGTCCTAACTGACTAATTAAGTAGTGAATCCTAAAGAAAGGCAAGAAATATATAAATAAATGATGAGTGTAACATCACTAATTTAGGTAGAAAATGAATAAAACAGAAGTCTTGAAGTCATTTTGAATACCTTATCCCATCATGGGATGCGACAAAGGCCATGCTGCCTCAAGGTAGGTGTTAATGAGACTAGGCTTTTAATCTGTTTTAGGAGACATTATAAAATATGTGAAAAGTACAAGAAAATATTGCTCCCCTCAAGTCATATCAGAAATCTCTGACCTATGAGGTGAGTGTATATAAATGGTTCGACAATCCCATAATTCACTAGTCATAAAGTCAAGATATTCTGTGAGTAGTAAGTGAGCTGAGATATTTCAGGGCATGTCAGCAGTCAAAAATATGACAGAGGTAGTTGAGGTCATGCCGTCACATCTGGGAACACATAAAAATGGTCCTCTCTTATCAAATTCAAACTTTGGTTTGTAAGCCAAAGGTGTTCTGACGCAAAGAACAATGAAAAGGGTATTTCTCACATTATTGCATAGTAAATGTGCTTCCATCTTTTGTACTGTAACAGACATCTGGTACAATTCCATGCATTCACTACAGAGCCACTTAATGCAAATATTACTGAACAAACAGGACAATTGAAGAAGTAACTGTTTGTGGGAACTGTCCACACCAGTAGCTTCCACAAGACTGCTGTGGCTCCTGTCATAAACAATTAGAGGGGCAATGAATTGAAGGAGGTTGTTGAATGTGATGCTGACATCTGAAAATACTGGAAAGCCTCTTTTTGATCAGGTGATGTATATGCAAAGCAAGACAATAGTATTCCCCACCTTCCATTTTCAACATAATCAAATGATACATTGATAAACTTCTTTTCATATTTGGATCAGTGGATTAGCCCTTTATGAATCTGACACGGCACCAAAAGATGCATAAGGTATTTGAACATGAGAGCTGTGAAGGTCACAAACCCTCACAAGCACCAACAAAGTATTCACACGTGTATTATTTGTAACAGGCCTGATTATAAACCACCAGGGACTTAATTGTGATTTAGGACTATAAAAAAGAATCTGGCTTGATTTGACCAACAAGTATTACCAAGATTATCTCTATCAAAACTCAGGATATTTCCATCTTGACAAAAACATACATTTTTACTTGCTGAAGTCAGCCCCACTCTTGTCTCTTGTCCAAGGCACTACACCACAGTCCAACCCTTCACTGCTTTGGAGGATGAGCCCACCATCTACCTTGAACTCTGTGTAGTGACCTGAAGAATGAAAATGAGGGTACAAATGTCAGCAATACAATTTCTACAAAAGGTGGCACAGTTAATAGGGTGACACTCTGAAGTAAAAGGGGTCAGTTAAGGTTGGTGGGGTGCCTGGTAACATTGGCCCCTGGGTGCCACCATTGGGAAGCACATCAAGTATGGTAACAGGGAGGAGAGCCGAGATGCACACAGGGAGGATTATATCTCTCAGCTGGTCTGAATGCCTTTGGATTACTGTGGAGGATACTGAACTATATAAGATGAACAAATGGGATACCTGGGCTGCTGTGCTGAAGGAAATGAGAATGAATGGCTGGAAAGATGGATGGTTAATGTTTAATTTTTTAATATCCTGTTTAAAGGACATTCTGTATATTTATATTCTATGATTTTTGAATATATTTTTTTATCAGACATATACATTGTTATGTCATTTAACCACCAGAGGTTTTGAATATCGGACCACCACTGGGACACAGCATTGTATCTCAGAAGACAATTTAACACAAATCTTAATCATACTATGAGTTTAAGAGAGAGGTATGTTTTTACATGTCACCATTAGTCCCCATATTGTCAGGGGGATTTAGATGGAGTTGGGGGGATTAAGGCCAGATGCCCTTCTTAACATTCTGCGGTGGGATTGAACCTGCAATGTCTGGTTCATCATTTACCCGAAGTAAGCACTCTACCACTGAGCTGAGTTTAAGACTTATCAGATATCATATGAATGATTAATATATCATACCCGATATGCACTATTGTAAAATTGCATAATAATGCCCGGGTTGTAGTAAAAATATCATTCTTTAAGGTTATGTGCAAATAATAGTGTGTTAATGGCTAAGATAGGTGAAGGCTATGGTACTTGGATAGGAAATAGAGTATAGATTCGTGCTGAAGCTGAAGAAGAAATTAAACCTGGCTTAGAGGAAGGGTGAGTTTGGTTAGGTTCCCTGATCAATATATTTTTTAATTGATTTCTCATTTTCAGTGTATCACCACCGGGGAGCATGGTAACTCAGCAGCAGAGGGCGTGCCTCAGGAAATAACAAGCCCGGTGTCGCAGGTTTTGACTCCACCACAGGATATCAGGATGGGTATACGGCCTTAATCCCCCATACTTCATCTAGGTCTGTGTCCATGCCCACAACACAGGGATCAACATGTTGTGTTTTATGTGTCACAACATGATACATAAACCAGACCATTATCGACTTTGCAATGTCAGTAAGAAGATTTTGGTCTGTTTTACATGACACGATTTGTCCCCACGATGTGATATCACATTAATGTATTCAAAATTCAACATCAAACAACACCAGCACAGATGAGGCTGAGGTGTGTTACTTTTCTTATCTACTAAGATGGAAGATGTTCTTTGGCGTCACGGTTCACAACTCAAAGAGTAACAGAGATGATTAAGTTTGAAGTCAAAGGCTTATCTCTTATTTTGGGAGATCAGCCCTTGGCTACAAATAGCTGTGTTCTCTCTTATTTCTTCTCGATGAAACAACAGGGGACTGGATCTAAAGCTAAATCTAGCTATCTGTATATACTTAGAATAATGCTTAGGAAATTTACTCAGAAATTTTCAAATCCAATAAGGAGACAATCTTGTCTTGTGCATTCAACCCAATACTTCAATGTCTCATCACTACTGACTTTCGTCCTCTTTTTCTCTTCGAAATGAAAGGTTGAATTTGATTTTTTTAAAATAGTTTGAGAGGTAATGTACTACTTGATGATAATAATAATAATAACAATAATAATACATTTCATTTACTGAACATTTTTCAGAGTACTAAAAAAGACAATTTACATGAGTCAAAAGGAACATAAAAGAAACACAAAAACAATAAAACATTAATTATGCATTGAAAGCAGACCTGAAAAGGTGAGTTTTGATGAATGATTTGAATGTGGACAGATCAGGGTAGTCTGATGTTTGAGGACAGATTTCCAGAGGGAGGGGACAACTATGGAGAAGACTCTGTTGTCCCAGCCCTGGTGACTGGTCTCTTGTGTGGTTGAGACAGAAGGTTAATATTGGAGGAGTGAAAGCTGTGGGAAGGAGTGTGGTAGTGGAGCAGGTCAGTTACGTAGGAACAAATGAAAAAAATGGACACTGTGAAATCTTACATCAGCTTAGAAAAGGCATGTGGGGACTGATCATGACATGGAATGCAGACCTCTCTCATATTAAAACTTTTTCCTTTATTGAAGGCAATTTTATGGTAATTGCTCGAGAGGAAGACTGAGGACTTTAAGGGTGTAACCTCTAAAAGAAACTATGATCCTTAGGCAACTGATCTCCAGTGTAAAGCTCTTTTCAATACCCACATCCCTGCTAATTACTCTGACCTTAGATATTCAGACTCTCATCATTCACTCAGGAGAAGCTAGTAGGACACAAGACAGTTATAGAAACCCGGTCAAATATACTGCTGTCTTTGGCTCTACATGTCTTGAAGACCTGTGCAAATAGATGAAGTGGATGGAGAAGAAAGTTTTGAAGAGAGACCTAACATAGCCTCCAGCCTCTCTTTTCACTCAGCATTTTTGGCTTTGAGAAATACAAAACGTGTCTTGCATCACATATAAGGAAACATGAGGTCTCAGGATTATTTCCTAATTCATTCCTCACATTCAAATTGCTCTCTTGGAGCAGTCCTAAATCCCAGAAGTACTTTAAGGTGCCAAGGTCAATATGGCATCGTCTAAATTACACTGTATGGGACACTGACAAAAAGATTCTCTACTTGGAAGAAATCCCATGCACATGTTCAATTTGGAGGTAATAAAAATAAATGTTGGATGAACACTAAAAGGATTTTCTCATCCTCTATTTTAATTGGCTAATTTACAGAAAAAGAGCAGAGGAGGAAGCAATGAATCTTACGTATATCAAAGATTTACAATGTCTGTCTCCCCTTGCAGCATATCATATGTAAAATCAAAGGACTATGTAAAGCCCATTCAATTAACCTTCTTGATAAACTGAAGGGTGTAAACTGTAAAACTTTCAGTTTGAAAATACCCAGTTTGTTTATTTGGTCTTCTTCACCTTCTAAGTTGACGCCTTTTGACCTCCGTATCATAAACGTAGCTAAATTGCTGGTATACTATACTAAATATTCACTAGTCCATGAACATGTTAACATTTTATGGCCATCATATGCAGCGTAATGTTGTGCTCACTGCTCCTATACAATAGAATGGATTAAATGCAGAGAACAAATTCCACTATCCTTGGTCATGAGGCAAATACAAATAATTCTATTCTATTCACAGATTATTGGAGAATAGTTGGAATTCTGTGACTGCGTACATACATTTTATGTAGTTGCAATATATTTTAAGACCAATGCCAGTTCAAGCTGTAACTGGCTTTATTAGTGATACATCTTTAACTTGCATTTACTAAAAAAAATATTTTTGTGATTGTGAAACTTTACAGTCTTAGTTTATGATTACTTATGTGGACCTAACTGAATCAGTGCAATAGAATTCAGATAGGTCGAGAGGAAGCAAAGCTTAAAATAATAAATTGGGTGACTAGCCCAGAGGCAAGGTTTGTTTAAGATAATACAAGTAACACTACTGTTCTCACTACTGAATGTCAGAATGGCTTTCTTGCTACTACGTCAATGTAATCTCTGCCAAATCTCCAAATTTCTTACAACTCGAATAAAAGGCCTATAGGTCCATTTTACCAATGGCAACCCATCATATCCTGCTTTGTGGAAGTCAGCAAGATAAAGCTTGATGAATTAAATGTCAAGACTTTTGGCCTAGCACACTTCTCATTTATTTTCAAACCCTCCCTGGAGATTTCACACATATTACTTGCAGAGAAAACATCCAATGAGTTTTTAAATATAAAGTATATTTACATGATTGTCTTCAGGTTACCGTCCAATGGTTTAACACACACTTATCTACCACAACAACAACCAAAGACCAGCTTCAACAGGTCCAATCAGGGCCTTCTCTGCTGACCCTGTCAAAATCTAAATCACTAATTGCTTTTCATGGTTAAATTGAAGTGTGCTTGAAATGCGTCTAAATTCATTTATGTGTTTTCTCCTGGGGCTGAGCAGGGATTTCCTATGTCATCTAAACTACCACAGCCAGCTAGACCAGCACTAGTTTGTATTGCTAGTCTCCTGTTGAAGCCCAAAGGGGCAAACTGAAGTGGCAGCTTTTAGTGGCCATATCGGTTTTTTTTAATTTTGAAATTTAATGTGCAGTGACAGAACACCCCAGAGCCCTGCTAATCAACTTTGAGCCTTTCGGGGGCGGTGAGTAAACTAAGTGCAATGGCTGCTGCATTCCCAGCTACTGAGGATCTTGGTGCTGATCTACTTGGTGGTTTTTAGGAATCTATAATTGTCTACATTTATCAAAAATTTTTTGCCAGACCTGATGAATTTCACAAGAAAAGGCAGCCACAAATCCCTCAAAAGAGGTGGAACTTCACTCCAGGCTGATGTGCATATAAAAAAAATGAAATAAAGGTGATACACTGAAAATATTGTGGCTATACTTTATTGGATTTAAGTTGCGCAAGTGTGTCCATTGAGTATTTGTATATTAGTGTTGAAAGCAAAAAGATGTCAACCATATTTGGTAAATCAGCAAATTATTCACTGCTGATCTCAGCACAGGAGAACTGGAGGAGCACTGGATAAACCATGAAATAATTTGCTTTATTCACCTTACCACCAAGTTTATTTAACAGTCATCATGAGGGGATTAGACGTGGAGGTGCCATAGACTCTGATGTTATAACTTGCTATAAAAATACTGCCAATACGATAATCTTTGTGTGTGTGTGAGCAGGGGTGGGACTGGTTGATCTCCATCAATCAAAGCTGAAACACACACACACACACACACACACACATGTATATATATATATATATATATATATATATATATATATATATATATATATATATATATATATATATATATATATATAGTGGG
>OMLC01082085.1:0-11566 GCA_900302585.1 Regalecus glesne
CCCTATGGAGAGACACAACACAGGGCCCGGGACACAGCTGGTAATTTGGTGAGAGGTCATGCACAGTAAACACAAGCTGTTTAAAAGAAAGGTCTGGAAAGGCCATTACTCCAGAAGCCGTGTGGAATGGAAAGATATGAGGAAGAGAAAGAGCATGGGGACCCAATGAGAACAGCCCGCTTCCTATGTGTAGCCTTTATTATTTTAGGCTAAACAAAGCTATTTTCCCACGTCTTCCAGCACAGAGCCATCATTATTTCAACTTCTAACAGATGTCAAGGGACATTATAGACCTCGTGGCGTTATAGGCTTTCCAATACAGTATGCACAGTGATCATTTTCACTCGTGATCCGCCTCGTTTTATTGAGTCCCTGTGGCGATCAGCATGCTGTAACATAGACCGCATTGCAAAACAAGGTCAGTAAGTCAGCAAATCTTTCAGTCACTAAGGTAATGAGATTTCAGATCATCCTGGGTGATCTCTCAGTACTCTCTGTACGACCCCTAACGGCAGAGGTCATCCTTTCCTGTGAACCAGAGTCTGCTAGCTTTCCTACGTTCCACACCTGTCTCAGCACACGACAGATATTCTCGGTCTAAGGCGTTCCCCGAGGACAAACCTGTGATTTTGTGTTGTCGAGATTTGCCCAACACAGGTAGTACAACAAGCAGCATGTTACACTCTGAGTTACGGCCCGATAACCATTATAATTAACATTAGAAAAGTGACAGCTTGCTTGGACTTGCAGGGATTTAGCACATTCATCAGATACACAATGAAGTGCTCGGGGCCTATGTAGTGACATGCAGGCAGCATAGCTCAGTGGGTAGAGCGGTTGTCTGGCAATCAGAAGGTCACAGGTTTGATCTCTGGTCCTGCAGAAAACATGTTGAGGTGTCCTTGAGCAAGACTCTTAACCCCCTAAGTGCTCCCTGAGGGCCATGTGGTGTCAGCTTACTCCTCCTAGACAATAGGATGGGTTAAAATGCTGAGAATTCAATATTTCCCCCTTGTGGGACTGATAAGGGATTCTTTTTAATTCTTATTTTTTAGGGCTGAGAGTGATCATCTCTAGGGAGACGTCTGGCTATTTAACCAAGCCCGTCTGTTTGTGTTTTTACTTCGTTTTTTTGTGAGACCAACATTTGCATACAGTGACTTGGGAAGAGAGAAAGTTTTCCCTTGGGTCATAATTATAACCATCACACTGTATCCTTTCTTCTGAGACAATGCAGAATTGTGTGCAGTGAGGCGTCTGTCAAAAGTACACCATGCTTTTCCCCTTTTGCCGGTCACATGAAGAGCTGAGGTTTCTAAAGTCGGCACGCGGTGGTCTTGTTATTTACAGAATCACTTGACTTGGGCTTTTAATACCACTATGAATATTTGATATGGTAGAGTTGAACTGAAGTGTTTAAACGGGGTGCTGCCCTTCTTCACCAGGAAGTCTTGATTTGTGAAGCCGTCTCTACCTATAAGGATGTTTGCTGTCATGTTTGACTTTACGCCTGACTTAACTCATCCATTAGTACTGAAGCTCCGGTATGTTCAAACAGCTGGGCAGGGTACGAACATGTGCACAGAGATAGCGCCATCTAGAGATCCTCTTTCAAGGCCTGTCTTATTCCATATCCTAATTGATAACTCATATTTGCTGTGTATGCAGGGGTGGCATAGCTCAGGAGGTAGGCCGGTCACCTAGTGACTGGAAGACTGCTGGTTCGATCCCCATTTCCTTCAGAAAACGTGTCGAAGTGTCCTTGAGCAAACCCCGAAACCGCTTAACTGTTGTAGCCCTGCGATGGAATTTTCAACCAATGAGCACTGGGATAGGCTCCAGCATGACCCCGCAACCCAATTCTCGATAAGTGGTTGACGATGTTCTGGCTAGTTTCAGTAATTGTGAGGCTTTTTTTCCTCATTTATCTAGATCTTCCAAACTCTCAAAGCCATGTTTAACAGACCCAGTAGGGGAACGATCTATTTACATCTCCCAATGCCACCTCGGCGGGTTCAGGACACATCTGTAAAAGATTACATCTAACCAAGGCAAACAGCGATAAGAGGTCAAACAAATTTCAAACAATTTGCTTTGTGACGGGTTCTTTATTCACACGGAACTTTCGCATGCGTTCGGAGATAGGCGCACGTTCCTATTGAGGCCATACAAAGAGCGGATTCATTCCGAGTCATTCCAAATGCTACAGAGGTTGAGGGTGGGAGGCGTTCAACTGCTATGTACTGGAAGAGTGCAAGACAGAAACAAAGGGAGGGCCAATGCCGTATCTATGGCTGAACTCTGCACACTGTACACTAGCTACTGTTCAGGTGGAGCCCACGTAATGCATCTATGGAAAATGCATGTCATAATCGTCAAACAATGTCAAAACTGTGTCCTTTTGAGGAATCCTGCATAGGATACAAAACAACACCAAAGTTCCCAAGCTGTCTTTCATAATCATCAATGAAAGCCCTGAAATAAGCATTGGCATTTACGGTCAGCGCGTTGGCTTCAATGTGGCAACAAAGACAGCCCATTATTCCCTGTTCTCTGGATGGTAGCCATTTTGTCTGTATTAGCCCTGTGAGGCAGAAAACGTATCATCCATGAGATAAAAACCCAGTGATTGAAGACACAACAAGCTTTCCCGATACAAGGTTGTCTCGGGTCTGTTGTTTTCCTCATGCTGCAGTAAATTCTCAGTTTCCTCTGATCCAGTGACGCTGGGTGAAAATGTAATTCCAATTGCAAATTCAATTCAAATCACATTTTTTTCCATGGTCAAAATTAGGGAAGTCTCAGCATAGTTTGGTCCGGAATGTTTGCAGTTTGTGATCCGAGATAAACAATATCCCCCATTGTCTAAAAACAAAAACAAGGGGAGAATGTGATCATTTTAGTTTCCCGTTTTTTTTTTTATACATACAGTACTAACAAAAGAATGCTAGTCATCCACAGTGATACCTTGAAAACCTATGGGCCTTAATGATAATCACAAGTAGATATATATATATATATATCTTAGTATGTAATGTGAGGTTTTTTTTACATCCTGGGGTGTTGCCAATAAACCACGGCCTGGTACGTCAAGTTCTGTCATGTTTACATGTGCTGAATCTGTCGTTAAGTTTGGCCCATCCCACCAGCCATAGTTTTCATCGTAGGATTCATGTGAGCAGCTGTGCCCTTGGACTGCCTGCATGTCTGGAAACAGCTGTGGTGATTCACAATACCTTAACCAATTACACATTTCTGCCCTGAGCAAAGCCAGCCATGTGAGATCATGGTTTAAGGTGTGTCCAATTAGGAGGAATGGATCCAAGACGTGCACTCTGATTTAGCATAAACGCAGGATATAAATGCTACTTTATGATGAAAATGAACTTTTCAGTGCCCAGTTACTCTGAGGCCAGATGTTGTTTCAGAATGAATGGTTATTCCTCTGATAAAAGTATCTTTTCCACAAATGAGACAGACGGTAGGAATGTAAACCCTATTCTGCAATTTCGAGAGAACTGTCTTGTGTTTTCACTCGTGTAATATATTTTTGTGTGCTACCAACTGATCCGCTTGGAGAACAGCCGGCCCAGTGCCGTTTTGGCAGTGTCAGTAGCTGGATAACAAATGTGGCATAGCATTGGTGTGTGTGTGTGTGTGTATATGTGTGCATTTGTGTGTACGTTGGGGGGGGTCACACGAAATCATCGCATATGACTGCACTTAAACAAACTGGATTTTCAGAAGTAGTGGTTTATTGGCTCCAAATATAAGAAGCCACAAATAAGACAGAACATATGCTTCCCCCCACGCCACAACAGCTTATGGAGAGGGTGGTTTGCTTTTCCGAATAATTTTCAGACCACAGAGAGAGCAGGGGAGTGGGGAGGGAGTATAGCCGTGCTCCCCTATTACACAATACTTGTGAAATTGGGGATACCAGTCAAAAAGAGAGAATATCTTCTTTCCATAAATTGCACATGGCGTGTCTGAAAACTATTTGCTTGGTACGCAGAGGATTGGAAAGTTCACATCAGCTGCGGTCCAGCTATCAAATTCACCATCTCACCTCTAATTAATGACAATAACCCTGCACCCCTCCTCTGAATGCCAAAGGGGTGAGTAGTAGAAGCAGTGAAAAAAAAGATCTCACTCCCCCTATTTTAAAGATCTCAACTACAGAAATACAGACAGCTGACATCGCTCCGGGACCCTGAACCAAAATTAGTTGAAAATTCCAACACGTCACACATTCACCACCTATCTCATCATCTTCAGCTGTTATTGAATGCAAAAAAAAAACCCAGTTCGTAAGAGATATCAATCATCACCAACAATGTTTGCAGCATGTAGGGCATCCGGCTTTAGTCCCCCATGCTCCATCTATGTCCGTGTCCACCCCCACAATGTGGGGACTATAATCACGTCACATACAAATTGACCTGGACCTGGAATGTTTGCAATATGTGCCACAGTGAGCATGTGATTTCCACTGGAAACCAAGTTAAACTCATACTATATCTCATCACAGCATGTAGACAGGGGACGCAGAGTTGCTTGCCTCCAAAATACTTCCCATGACCTCTACATATGGTCAAGGCAGTTTCTCAGTCAAACTTTGGGAGCAGGAAATGAGAGGGGTTCAAAGGTTGAGATGCCTGCAACAACTGTGACTGCTGAGATGCATTGAGAAAGGGGGATGCAAGTGAAATGCTGTGCATGAAGATGCAGCACTAATTACCCTGCAGCATTCACCCCATTCAAACAATTTACACATCTACTTGATTTTGCATGAACATGTTATTGCAATGTATGCAAATTTATTACTACTGGTCTTTGTGGAGAAAATATAACTTTGGCCATATCATTTATCTAATTTGTAATACTTTTTATGCAGTGTACCTATCACCAGTAATACATCCCATGCACTTGTAAATAGACTACAGGTCACCACCGAAGAGCAAATAAGCTAAATCATGAGCCTACAGCCAGCAATTCAAATGACAGCTCAGTACATACCTCATACCAGAGTGTGGTCGATGGGATCCATGATCATCCATGACGAGATTCATAGGTTTATCTCGGACTAGTCAAAGGCAAACAAAAACACACCAAAAATCCTCACACAAAGTCTACATACAGACACAACTTCTTAATTCATCCAGTGCTATGATAACCTGCTTATTGTGGGGGATGCAAATGGGCGAATCCCTCATGAGGTAATCAGATTCTCAGTGAAGGGAACCATTTTTTAGGTGTTTTTTTTTTTTTGCTTCTTCCAAAGGAGTTTAGACGAGTTGTTCAACACCGTCTCAGAAATATAGACCAAACCAGTCTCGTCTTACCATGAAAGCCGTCGGTTACCGGGACGAAAGTCAACTTTCATAAGTCTTCAGAGAGGAGTTACACCGGCGAGTTCAACGCGCTTTAACATTTTCTTATTTCTTTTGTTCAATCATCCGTACTTCACGACATCTTCACCACACACGAAGTTACGCTGAGTTGCACTCAAGTCTGCTCTTTTCTAAAATCTATGCGAGCGGCCACATCTAAACCATAGCCAACGATGACACCGAGTACTACAGTTGCCAAGTTTTTCCTGCACACCCAAGGCTTTGTGCTGCAATTATATGCCTCAAACGGCAGGGGGCGTCTACTGCCGCGTCTGCTCCGGTTTACCTGCAGTACCCTGACTTGAGGCTTTGCATGGTCATCTGGAACATCTGCAATTTATCGCTGGTGCAGTGAATGGAAACTTTCAGCAGAGTAAAACCGCAATACATGGAACCCTGATGAGTTGACTGTGTTGACATGCAAAAAGAAGTACCAACGCATCGGTATTAGAGATGGTTTGAACCACGTCTCCTGCTTTGAAAGGGCTTTATTTGACCACAGTGACATCATGTGGCTGATTTGGGGAACGCTGTATTCAACTACAAAAACGTGCCAAGTGGCAGAAAGGAAAGTGTAAAAATGAAAGCCACTTTATTTGGTCATTGTATTCTCACAATGAAACGTGTCCTCTGCATTTAACCCATCTTATTGAATAGGAGCAGGGGACAGCAGCAGTGCCCAGGGAGCATTGAGGGGTTCAGTGTCTTACTCAAGGACAATTCAACAAACAATTGAATGGTATATATTGCATATTAGCACCTCAAAAAAAAACAACAATTGATGACATTTTTATAACAAAGATACAGATTTTGCTCGATTTTTTTAAATAAATAAATAAATAGAATTAAAACAATAAAATAAACTGAAAATCAACCATCTAGGATGCTGTGTGATTAACCATGGTTTCACATAGGCGGTGCGGTGCCAGAAATGTTGGAGTCTGCACAGTAAAACATCTCCACACCATGTGAACAGTCTTGGGGATAGAGGCCCATCATGGTCAAACCCATCGCCATAACAAACAAGCCAATGACGATAAGGATGGACGGTATCAGGTTTTCCCTTTGGAACCAGCGGCCAGGGGACAGCTTCAGAAAGCATGCGGATGGGACGATGAAGATCAGGGGTGTGGCACTTAAAACACCCTGTGAAGAAGATTTGATAGCATTATGTAAATGATATAGACTAATAATCTGCACTGAGAGACATGTGGATTTGTTCACATCTGCTTGTTAGCAATCCATAACTCAGATGGGAGTATTCAGATAGTGCTAATTTCTGAGGGAATTGAACACAAGATTACGACAATGCTTTTGATACACCAGATTACGACATCTTTGGACTTACATTCAGCTCCAAAACTATTCCCAGACACTCGGAGGACAAGGATATTGCTGTACACACTGCCACTACCAGTAACGTGATGCCCACATGTTCAGCTTTTGTAATATCTCTTTTGAAAATGACATTGGATACAACCTGAAAACAAAGCATAAAATGTACAGTATGCATTAGACCAAAAGCATATGAATTAAAAAAAATGGCTTGGAATAATAAACGAAGAACACACTTATTCCAAGTGTCGTCCTTGTTGCAGAATGCAAACAAAACAGGAAAATAAAAAGACAGACAGACATAGACAGATAAACAGAAACACACATCTGGGTAATAACTGGGTTGATTCAGAACAATGCTGAAGTCAGTCACTGCCCAGAACCTACACAGCAGTTGGGGTAGCACTACGTGAGTTGCTCCATACATTTTCATCAAGTCCAGTAGAAACTTTGACCAATCCATGGATTCAACCATGAACTGAATACAGAAAGTTGAATCATCTGGACACAGTGTTAATATACAAACCATACCAGGATCATGTATTATCCTTAAATAGATTGTTGAGCATGCATAAAGACTATTAATCTACTAGTCATCAGACTGAATCTCTAACTCTCAGGATACCACTGCCCCTAGTTCATATTTAAAGTTGTAATTGAGAAAAGGTTTTGTTTAACTTGCTAATACCAATAAAAGACACAGGTCATAAAATACATAACACATCCTGCACACCATCTGTTTCAGCTCCTACCAGGTAGGCGTTTCAGCTCAATCTGCACACAACAAACAGACTGAAAAACAGGTTCTTTCCCAAAGCTGTGGCGCACCTCAGTCTGATGAGACTCAAGTGCACCACCATTGGTTAAGTGCAACATCGATAATATTTGCTCACATGTTACTTCAAGCCACTCCATCTGTCCACCGCATCCTTGCTGCATTTATGCTGATGATGTTTTTGTACTGCATTTTATCACTAAGTGTACTTCCAATTTTTGTACTTATTGCTTAGACACTGCACTTTATCATTGTTGATATTTTACATTTCTCATCTTTTCTCTGTCTTTTTAGTTCTCCGTATGCACCATTTGAGGCTGACACAAGTGCAATTTCAGTGTGCTTGCACAATGACAATAAAGTTCTTGAATCTTGAATGGTGACACTTGGTGCTGAACTACTCCATATCCTGGAGGAGTGATCTGAGGTGAAACTGTCACCAGTACTGTTGTGTCAACACGTGGAGGAACCCAGGGTTGGCACTTTCACTGTTCAGTATTTGTTGAAAAAGGCCTTCTACAGGTGTGGTCGGCCGCATGTGTAACTTTGTTTCTGATTCAAACTCACTGCACGCTGCCTTAATGTTCTGCACTTGACTGCAACAGCAAGCATTGAAAAGAGTAACTACTCATGATATAGAATATAGATGATCATCTACCCATCCGTCATCAACCGCTTATCCAATGTCGGGTCATGGGGTCGTGTTGGTGCCTATCCCAGCACACATGCATGACCCATTGTCATAAATACATAAGTAATTGAAAGTGCCAAGATTCACAAGCAACCATTCATTTGCATATAAACTTTTGGGATTGTAGCTTTGAAAGGTAAAGTCTTCGGTGGATGCATCACTTACCTCTCGTGTTACGAAACACTCCAGCGGAAATGTGGTTATTATACTGAGTCCGAAACAGAAGCGACCAAATGTCGCCAGATTATCGTTTTTACAGTAGTTCTCAAAAATATTCCCTGAAAAGCAAGAAAAAGAAAGTTAGCTCACTGCATAAAAAAAGTGTCACTACAAATAAGGGGTCCAATGTAATGCATGGTTCTAGCTACGGCAGAAGACATTTTCAGACAATCATACACCACCTTGTGTATAGCCGGTGAATGTAGCATAGCCAGCCACAGCGAAAACAACACTGACTATCAGAGCAAAGCCGACAGACACGTGGGTGACTCGAGACCATTGGGCGAGAGTCGGCTCCTCCAGAGAGCCGTAGATCAGGAAGCTGTTGTGATGACATATAAAGGCTAAAACAGGCACAGGGATCAGAGGCAGATATTAGCATGTGAGCCATAATGACAGTTCATGATCATAACAATTATGATCATTTCTTACTTTCTTTTTTTTAATCCTTGAGCTAGAATCATATGTGGTTGTTTGGGTGTTAGTTAAATGACTATGATCTAGCAGAGTGACAGCACCACTGGGGACATCATTGTTGCTGTCACTCCTGCATGGAGGATGATTACAGTGCCATGTCCTCATTCAGAGGATTCCTTTCCCAGGCACTGAATCAAATTTGACAACCCACTGTGGACATGCATCTCATCGAAGCATGACAGCTTCTTGAGAAAATACTGCAAAGGAAAATGTCCATCACCAGAGGATGCATGTACAACATCTAACAAGCAGAAGGGCTCCTTTGTAGTGCCAGTCTTAATGGATATTGCGCAGGTAGAAAAAAAAAACTCTCAGAGAAGTGTTCCATTTATTCGATCCAAACCGCACAGCATTTGCACAGGGCCCCCATGCTCTCTTTATAATATGTAAAGGCCCACTAGTCCTCTGAGATGCCTGAGAGCAGTTTTTATAGTAGGGCAGTGGCTGGTGAGTGGAGTCGAGTGCTTATCGAAGTAATTGTCCAGACATCCAACTATTAAAGTCGGGTTGAGAGCAGGTCTTCAAAAATTAGCCTAGTAATCGAACATGTTGCAAGTGTGCACTGGCAGTGCAGTGGATGTGTAAAAGTGAGCTCTCATCAAACAGCTGGGTAGACATTTATTACCAAGCCTTTCATCAAAGATAATACTGTGAAAAGTCACACCTAGTGACTTGGGCAGGTACGGATCTCGTCTCTTTGTTCAAGTCTTTTGCTAAATGATGTCAATGTCACCCTCGCTTAATCTCTCCGGTATGGAAAAGATATTCGATCCCCTGCTCCTTCAGAAAGGTTGTTGAAGTGTCTTGGAGCAAGACACTGAGCCCCTGACTGCTACCCAGGCACTGCCCCTATACAATAAGATGGGTTGAATGCAGAGGAGTGGCTTTCCTTTCCTTCCTTCCCTATGAGCCATAGACAAAATGCGAAGGATGGATGCATTAGTCTGTTCAAAACCCAAGGGCCTGCTTAACACATTTCCTCCAATGGAAATGACAAAACCCATACTAATAAAGAGTGCATTGAGAGAAAGTGAAATGGTTCAACCAGCTGCTTGCTGAGCCTTGAAACCTTGGCTTCTGTATAATTGCTCTGCCACACAGAAAGCTCTCTCTAAAGTCTATCAGCCTGTTGATACACGGTTGGAATAATGGCCTCCCAACTCAGAGATCTTGGAAGCTGTGGGATTTGATCCTAGGAGGGAACAATGTGATGCTATAAACTAACTTCATTTACTTACGTATTCAATGATGCTAATACTCTTAGGTGTTGTCTTGATGCATGCTCAGTAATCCAGCTAAGGGAGTCCCAATAAAAGGTGAATCAGTTCAACTGGATCAGACGTTTATCTAGAAAGGTTTGGTCACTCAAACAGGGGACGATGTCACCTGTTTGAGTGACCAAACGTTGGGTAGGCACTGAGGTAGGCTTGCCAGTGTCTTGCTCAAGGGCACTTTGACACTTTCTCCAGGGGCGGAGAATTGAACCACCTATCTTTCAGCTATGAAACAACAGCCCTACTTTCTGAGCTATGTCACCCCTGCGGCCTCCATTCCTCCATTTGCTAATTATATGTCTCACTGATTTCTAAAGGCAGAAAGACAGAAAGAGAAACAGATGATCTGCTGTCGCACCTCATAATGGGAGTAGCAAAAAGTAATAGTAGTAGTAGTAGTAGTAGTAGTAGTAGTAGTAGTAGTAGTAGTAGTAGTAGTAGTAGTAGTAGTAGTAGTAGTAGTAGTAGTAGTAGTAGTAGTAGTAGTAGTAGTAGTAGTAGTAGTAGTAGTAGTAGTAGTAGTAGTAGTAGTAGTAGTAGTAGTAGTAGTACTAGTGGTAGTAGAGTTTTTGTATCAGGGTGGGGCTACCTTCAGTCAGTTGAGACTGAAGAGGTCACTTAGTTGAGGGATGAAGTGTTTTTCTATAAATATTGTGTTCAATGAACTGATCCAACTTTTTTACTTAATAGAAAAAAATGTGTTTCTCCCTCCAACTTCCCATGGCTCCTCTGGCGCCCCCTCGTGGTCCCCACATCTAAAACCCCTGTTATAGAATAATATAATCATAGTTAATGCAATTCTAGTTCAATAAGTCCTAAAAGGAATGTCTTAATCTTTGAAAAAGGATATTTTTACGGGTCCGTTTCTTCAGTTTCTCCACAACCTGGTTCTGAAACATTACCACATGTTCAGACTTGCACATGTCTTCCTCCGATGGCTTGTCTATGGAGAAAATAAAGGCTTACAAACCAAGTCAGTTTTCTTGCTGGCACTTCTTTCTCGTACCTCCTTTGAGTGTGAGAGAAAAATCTGGTCTTTCAACTACCGGTATCGGTTACTCCTTGTGGGGAATTTAACAAATACTTGAAACGTACTTCCTGTTTCAGACTGCTGCATATCTGCTGATGAGTTGTGGCATTGCATGGAACACTGAATATTGAACATGAAGCTCATTTCACTAAAGTGGTTCCTGGGATCACCACCCACACACACCCACCCCCACACACCCACACACACACCAACACACACACACACACACACACACACCCCCCCTCCCACCCCCCCCCCCACACACACACACACACACCAGTGTTGCGGTCAGATCAAGGTACTTGGCAGCAGGGGCCACGTGTGTGTCACTTTAATGGATGATTCCAGCTTCATGGATACGTTGAAGAAATT
>OMLC01082091.1:0-10595 GCA_900302585.1 Regalecus glesne
CTCTCTCTCTCTCTCTCTCTCTCTCTCTCTGTCTCTCTCTCTCTCTGTCTCTCTCTCTCTGTCTCTCTGTCTCTCTCTCTGTCTCTCTCTCTCTCTCTCTCCCTCTCTCTCTCTCTCTCTCTCTCTCTCTCTCTCTCTCTCTCTCTCTCTCTCTCTCTCTCTCTCTCTCTCTCTCTCTCTCTCTCTCTCTCTCTCCGTCTCTCTCTCTGTCTCTCTCTCTGTCTCTGTCTCTCTCTCTCTCTCTCTCTCTCTCTCTCTCTCTGTCTCTCTCTGTCTCTCTCTTTCTCTGTCTCTCTCTCTGTCTCTCTCTCTCTCTGTCTCTCTCTCTCTCTGTCTCTCTCTCTCTGTCTCTCTCTCTGTCTCTGTCTCTCTCTTTCTCCATCTGTCTGTCTCTCTGTCAGTCTGTCAAGGTCTTTTAGGCAAGCTGGAGGTGCTCTTTGGCGTGTGGAGCTTCATACAGGGGAGGTGAGACACGTTTGTTCCTGGGCAAGTGTGTGTGTGTGTGTGTGTGTGTGTGTGTGTGTGTGTGTGTGTGTGAGAGCGTGAGCGAGCCCTCAGGAACATGTTCAGGTGCCTGTTCTGCTCCTGCTTGAGGTTCCAGCACCTCTGGAGATGAGCTGCCAGCATCCTCGACCCTTTTGATGGTCTGGTCCCATCTGTTCTGCCTCTCCACCTCCAGCTGCACATCTGGCTCTCCTCTTGTGGTGAAGTTTTATTCTTCTTTTATTATTATTCATAGCTGCAGTTTCTAAACCACAACAGCACTTTACCCCTACTCATGAGTTGTATTTGTCATTTTGTAAGAAGGGACAAAAACAATGTTTAACAAGCTGACAAATGAGTCGGAGCTCACAATGTGATGACATCATTGTTCTTCTGTATCGTTTTGTTGCAGATGTTTTGTCTATTGAGAGAGGATGCTGCTAAATTCATGTTTCGCCAACACGTTTTTAATGCTTATTCCTATTTGAAGTGGGCCATCTCAAAACACTATTAATCCAATTAAATTCTGCTGTTTTTCTTTTATAATGAGCAGTAATGTTCCCCATCGGTCGTTATAATCGCACTGCAAACTTGTAAAAGCAAACTCTGCTCTCACAGCGGTGGGTGCCGTAGATGGCCACTTGCTCAAGGGTGGGGACGTGCACAACCTGGATAGGGAGGAACGCTGGTTTGAACAGGGGGTCACGGAGGGCGTCTATGGAAAGAGGGAACGGCCATCTTTGAACAGGGTGGAGGGGCTCAGAGTACTTCTGTCACCATACTGCAATGCTGAGATTTCAGCTATTCCCCAATCCTCTGAATAGAACATCCAAAGTCCATTGAAAGTCCAGTCAATGGCCAATCTCTACGTGAAACCATTGTCGGTTTCGGCCATTATGCAGCTGTGACGTTCATCCGGACGGGATACCCGGGACCGAAGACAACACGTTTCTCTCAATTACACTTTATGTCCAGATGAACTGATTCAGGGTTTTTTGGTCATTTCCCTACCTGTATTATTGAGCACTCATAAAGGCAAATTAGCTGCTTGATTAGAAGTTAAATTGATTTTGGACTGACGAGGTTTTCCCACCATAGCAGCAAAGCAGCAGGGGGCTGTGTTTTTATGGCTCTGTCGGTGGGTTGAGGGGAGATGGATGCTGGGAGGCTGTGGATCCTGTGGTCTGTCGTCACTGCTGTCCCCATCACTGCTGAGATTACCGAACCCACCAGCTAACTGGAAAGACCATTCAAAGGTGCTTACCTTTTAGATACCATTCTGTTTTATTTCATTCCTCCGCTCTGCCGACTGAATGTTTGGTTCGTCCCACCGGTAAGCCTCACACACTGTTAGGTTCTAGGAAGACTCGAGACTCAGGAACATCCATCTCATGGTGGAAGCCCAATGACATTATGTCAGCCTCAAATGGCACAATTTCAATTCCAGGAAGTCGATAATAAATTATTGTTATTATCTATTATTATAACGGTGATAGTTCATTATCTTTGTTTTGTATTGGGTAGAGCGGTCGTCTGGCAATCAGAAGGTTGCAGGTTCGATCCCCGGTCCTGCATACAGCATGTCGAGGTGTCCTTGAGCAAGACATTTAACCCCTAACTGCTCCCTGAGCACCATATGTTGGCAGCTCACTGCTCCTATATAATAGGTTGGGTCAAAATGCAGAGAAATCCAAATTTCCCCTTGTGGGACTGATAAGGGAATCCTTTCTTCTATTTCTTCTAGTTTTGGTGTTTTGATTTGGTTTCTTTTACTAGATTTTGATGTGTTGATATAGATAAATATTCAAAGTAGAAAAAATATTTTATGGAAATAAACAAATATTTAATATAAATATAAATATTTAGTCAACGTCATGACACATTTTTGTAAATATTTAAGATGTATAGGAATGGAAATGTCTTGATGCATGCTCAATAATCCAGGTAGGGAAATCACAAAAGAGGTGAATTTGTTCAGCTGGATCAGAGGTTCATTTTAGAAACGTTTCGGCATTGTAAGACGCCGATAGGTGTACTCTCAGGCCACCGCCCCTATTCAGCGAGGGTCGCTCCCTCTTCACGTAGATGGCCTCCTTCACCCCCCTCTCAAGGGGGGTGAAGAACATCCCCCTTTATAAGGAGGGGGATGTTTGCCTTCAGCTTAGACTGAAGAAGTCACCTGGTGAGTGACGAAACGTTTCTGAAATGAACCTCTGATCCAGCTGAACAAATTCACCTCTTTTGTGATAGGAATGGAAAGTAAATCTTCCCTGTGGTTTGCCCATCAGGCTGTTTCTTCATCCAATCTGTAGCATCGGTGTAGAACTACAACAGGTCACAGAAGGCCTGGCCTGGCCTGGCCTGGCGTGCAGGCATGTGAACATCAGGTCAAGGGGAAGGCGAGAACTCCGAACCCTAGAGCTCATACACAGGCTTCAGGTGAGGATAGCTGGCTCTGTGCATGGCCAAATTACATTGCGTTATTGCATTAAGTCTATTTGACCTGCCACCATTAGTCCCCACGCTGTGTGGGGGTGGACATGGACTCAGGTGGAGTTTAGGGGATTAAGGCCTGACGCCCTTCCTGATGGGTTAAAACCAGTGACATCTGGCTTGTCAGTTCCTGAAGTGAGTGTTCTACTGCTGAGCTAACCTAGTTAAATAGTTGGATGTTTAGTGGGCTCTGATTAAAGGGAAGGCTGTGAATAATGTTGAGCCGGGGGAGCTCCTGCTGGACTCCATGACAGCTCAGGAAACCCTCCATCAGTCATCCTCCCCAGGCTCAGAGGAGGCATCCAGGACCTCCCGGAGAACAAGTGCACCACCACGAAGGACGGCAGGGTGCTGTCTTATAGGGTGCCATTTTAAAAACCGATTACGTGCACATCTGTATATCAAGATATCGATGACCGAATAGACAATATTCATATTCAATAGGCATTTCTATGTTTGAGGACCTGGATGTGCGTATCGATGCTTCTGGAGTGGAAGATGAAATACTTGTCTTTATTCATCCTTCGTGCTTATTCTAAAAATGATGTCATCCTCTGGAACATAAACTGGGAGTCATCAGGCGCAGCATAGGAGAGCCAACACGTCAGGTCAGGACTCTACTGTCTAGACCCATCTTACAGGCTAGTGGACACTCATTCAAGATGATGATGTTCACACCCCCACAACATGGGGACTAATCTTGACCTCTCTCATTCATGTAGCTATAAAAACATATTCAAGTTATTTCCGAATGAGGCCATGGATGCTTCATAGCGCTTTTCAAAGCCTGTCTTTTCCATCTCCTGTGTTCTGTCAAGAGTGACCTGGATGAAATGGCCAACCGACTTCTACAAAGACTGTCCTCTGAAATCGCTCCTAAACTTCAGCCCATGGCCAGCAGGTGGTGCTCTAGGTCTGAAGATTCCAGATCTGCCGCCCCGTGCTATCATAGGATTTTCCTGAAGATGTTGCACTGTACTCACATTTCTAGCTTATTAGCATACCAACTTTGTTCAACAGACTTCCACAAACAATCACAGACGCATTTTATTGTTAGCAAACCGTCCTCCTGCTGTCCTTCGGAGGATAACTTCATAGACGGCCACGTTAACTTGTGTTCTAGTACTGCTCCCATGCTGCCAGATCTCATTCGTGTCGCCTCATACATTTAAATTTGCAATTCCAAAATTAGAAAAATGGCGTCCTGGATGCACCAAGCTCTGCGGTGCATTGTGTGTCTGGGCATGCACAGAAACTCCGTCAAGCCACAGAGGAAGGCCTTGTCTGGAGCGATCTTGCAAAATGTATTCAGGCTGTTCATTTCCCTCATTAGCTTTAATAGATCAGTAATTGAAATTCATCAGAAATTCTTGTCAGTGCACTCCCCCTGATGTCAGCGGCACTCGCTGCACCTGCTCAGGCTCCATTACCAGGGGTCCTCGCTGGGCCCTCTCGTACCGGGAAGTGACAGAGCATTTGTCACCGAGATAATCAACACCAAGACACTGTTTGCGGCTAATGCTCTCCGCGAATTATTTACTTCAAATGCCAGTTGGTGCTTTATCAAAGAACGGGCTCTCCGCTGGATGAACGCGAGGAAACACACAACAGTCCCTTTGTTTGGTTGGAAACTGATAATTGAGCAGAATGGCTGTTGGACGTACTGTTCATTCATTGTGAGCGGAATGGCTGAGTGAGGAGGCAGACGCCATTGGATTTGAGATGTATGTACGCCCCGCAGCGTTAGGATATAGCAGCAGCTGAACATTGCAAATGACGTTTAATGGCGTCAGACGTGAGAGTTTTACATCATTAATAGAGCAGCAGGTAACTTTTGGGCGACGTTGAGAGGACATTGAGTGGCGGCGTCCCGGGCATAGTATGAAGCCACACTCCGTGTGTGTGCGTGTGTTGTGTGCCCGTTGTCAGAGGTTCTCTGGCCGCACATGTTTGTCAGAACACCCGTGAGTTAGCCAGCGTTAGCAGGATAGCTAGCGAGCTAATGATTACACTACCTTGGGAGTTGCTTGAGAAAGAGACGGGGATTCTCTTGTGTGCTGAATGGCAACAGAAAACCTCTTTATTCTTTGGCAACTATCAGAAAACAACGATCTCTGAAAAGGAGATGAATGATCGCAACCGCACTGTCGCACAAACTTGACGTCATCAACAGGCGAGTATCTATAAGGGAAACACAACATGCATGTAATCAGAACAATACATGATTTTCGGATTGACGAAAGAGTTCCTCGACAAGCTAAACACGCTACAACGTTTTTTTTAAAGAAATACATTGATATTCTGACCAAAGAATCGCCGAGAAGAGGAGGAAGACCTTTTTTAGGGGGGAGTCAGAGATGCTGCAGCAGAATGTCGCATGGAGAGCTTTTAAAAGAAGCAAAAAGTGCCTCGCTGGGTTGATCTCGGGGCAGTTGTCTTTTGCTCATGAAGTTGTTAATGCGGTTGAGAGAGGAGGGTAACCTTACGGGACCTTCTGGCTCAACATCCAAGCTTAACTTCTCACCCGCGGCCCAAAGGTCTTTACAGGTCAGACGGGCTTTAATGAGAAATTAGCACCGCTGTGCAGTGTGGATGTGAGTAGTGTTTTTATTCTGTATTCTATGTGTAGAATGAAGCCTCCTCGGTTTCTCCTGCTGCGGTCTGTGTGTTTCAGTGGAGGAGCTCACAGGCTGCAGCATATCAACATTGTGCTGGGTGCATGTTCTTCAGCCATACAAACTGTAGGACATCTCTTCAGCATCCCTCCTCAGACTGGATGAGGTTACATGTCTGAAATAAAGTGAGCAAATGGTTTGATTTAAAAACCCAATATATGTGGAGGGGGGGGGTTCTGTGACACCGACACTTTTTATATGAAATTTTGCAACATAAAGTCAAAGATAAAACATAGATGTGTCCTCTGTTGAGGACAGCCAGCGTGATGGTTCGGCAGGGCCAGTGCATTTCTACAAGTCATTAACAATAGGGTTGAAGTCTTTTCAGAGGTTTTTATCAATGAACTGCATAGGATTTCAGGTATTTCCCCCTGTGAAGTGATGTCATTTCCTGTAATGTGTGTGATTTCTGATACAGGCTGTAGCATTTTGAAAAGGAACCTCTTCAGCCACCATGCTTCTTTCTGGTGCCCGCCCGCTGTGTGCTGGGAGCCAGAGTTATGTCCGGGCCCCGTTCTGTCAGCCATCTTGACTGTGTGAAGACCTCGGAGACACAGACCTGCCCCCTAAAATACATCAGGCAGTTTACTGGGCAGAGCCTTGCAGGCAGACCCTGAAATACAGCTCTCCTAGCTGCCCTGTAAATGCTGTGGTATATTTCATTCAGGAGAATAAGTACAGTTTAACAGTTGTTCTTATGTTTTACCCGTCCTAAGTTCAAGTACAATATGGCTGTGTGATTGATTAGTCCCCGGTTTTTTTCTCTTTTTCTTTTCTTGGTACCGGCTTGTTGATGGTGTCAATTAAATCGTGGAGAAGTGAGGTGAAGGATGGAAATTCCAGCTCTGCCCCCTCCACCTCTCTGTCTCATCCTCTCCCTCCATCTCCAGCAGGTCAAGTTGAGTTGTGCTGCCGACAAGGTCTTAAGAGATCCTTCTAAGACTCGCAGGATTAAATCAATCCTAAGCGATTAACCACACGTACAAATCAGGAGGCATGTAATGGGTGAACTCTGCTGTGATCAGGCTTCCTCCGTCTGCCTTATGAAGGTAATGAGCCCGACCCTTACAGCCTGCGTTTCATTATAATTCCTCTTGGTTGCAATATGGGGGGGTCGCAGTAGATAAGGAGTGAAAATGGCTTGTAGGCATTTCAGTGGTGCACCGTATTTTTGTGGTAAGTAACCCATCCCTTGAATGACATTAATTGATTCCCATCGAGACGGTTTCAGGAACTGGAAGGAAAATCTTGATCCATTACCGTGCATATAACAAAGCCATTTTCCCTGATACATAAATCAAGGAACGGAGTCTTTGTAGGGTTTTTTTTTCTTCCTGACAGCAGTGAATTTCCTCCTGCAGTGAGGGAAGTTAGGCTGAAAAATGGAGTACTTCAGAGGAACTTATACATGCCTGAACAAATGTGATAAAAAATATTGAGACGTTAATTGATATTGGCCACAAACCATCCTTTGTTGAGTCTATATTTGCTGGTTTGATTAAAAGAAGCTCTGTCACATGTTCACTCTGTCGGCAGAGCAGAGGGGCTGAGAGCAGGATCCTCCTTATTACACTCTGCAGCACACACACACACACACACACACACACACACACACAGCCCACGGTGTTGTGAGTAATGTATGGAAAATGGATAAAGCCTTATATGGCAACATCAGTTTGAGTCTCGTAAACTTTTGCACAGTTAATATTCATTATTGTTGTTGTCGTTATCCATGCCTGGGGACTAATTGTGACATGTAAAACGGGTCTCTCTTCCCAGCCATCCATCCTCAGCCGCTTATCTGAAGTCAGGTTGTGGAGTCATGCTGGAGCCTATCCCAGCACTCCTTGGGCAAAAGGCAGGGAATCCTCCTGGACAGGTCACCGTTCCATCACAGGGCGTGAGGACTTGAGGGTTCAATGTCCTCCTCAAGGATCCTTTGACACACTTCCTGGTAAGAGTCGGGGATCGAACCACCGATCTTCCGATCACTAGATGACCACCCGATCATCATTGTTATTATTGGTACTATCAAGGTGATTTTCATTGTTGCTGTTGTCATTGTAGGAGGCAGTCTGTGTTTCCTACATTCTCATGATGGTGCGTATCCTCCTACGTTAAGGAATTACACTGAGTCCTGTCATCAGGGTGCATCACCAAGAGCAGGATCATTTAGGATGAATCCTTGTCGGGGGGCAAAAGACAGTATGGCCTCACATTTCCCCTCGGATCCGCTTTGGCTTTATCGTTTTGTATTAATCATCCCTTTCCTCCAGTTTTACTTTTATTAAATACATCTTTTGTGCCCTCATCCATTCATTGAATACTAAATCTCATAGGAGCTGGATTGGGTGGAGGAAATGAGGCTAGAAACTTTGGAGCACGGTATAAAAAGTGCTTGTCCCTGGATTGTTCCCCTGCCTTGATAACTTCTGATCAGCAATCCCCAGTCCTTCTTTTGCACTTACTCTCAATAGTTTTCAAGGCTAAACAAAAATTAACGAAATGGTCCGTTAAATTGTCAGACTTCCCTGTTTTGCCATGTAGAAAGAAGGTGTTTATGGCCCTGCCAGGAACTCAAACTATAAAAGCAGGTGCTCAAGTTGATAAATTGCTCTGGATGTGAATACGGCTATTTACTAACTGATTGAGTAAAATCAAAGAGCCGCTGAGGATAACCCACTGAGAGATAAGGGGAGCGGGAGGAGTCACTCTGACATGCAGAGACCCAGCGTTAACCTCTGCAGGCTCTGTTTTTGTTTCACTGCGGGCTCCCTTTTCTGAGCCGTACTGTGGTATTTTATTTTTATATAATTTCCCTTGATTATTTCGGTCAACATTCGGGCTTAGCCTAGTACATGAGGGTTAAAATGAATGGCAGAGTCCAGTTAAATATATTTGTTGATGGACGCATGTGGGGTGGAACGTGTACCTTCTGCTGACCTGATGCCACGGATGCAGCTGCACATGTGTACCGCTTCAGCTCTGCTGTTACGAAAGAACAGGTTTCCCATCAGCCTCCTTGGAATAATCCATAAGATTATAATTCTAAAGAAAATCCCGATTGATCGACAGCTGCCGTTCTCTGCCGTGCCACATTTATTGCAGTGATCAGATATTTGTGCGAGTAGCGTTTTTCAGGGTCTCACAAGGTTCAGTTGTAGTCGCAGATCAATAGATGCATTGATGAGTGTCAAATAATAACCATTATGGCCACCAGCCCCAATTCGTCAGCTGAATTGATTTCATTTTAAATGATCCATGTACATCCAGTGGAGCACGCTGCCATTGTGAGTGTGTTTTACCTTGACTTCATGCGAGAGAGACGTTATTCATCTTGAGGAGACTGTCCTTTCTTCATACCCCAATAAAAAGCAGAGTAATGAAGCTTCTGCAGAGTGCTGTCACCCCGACACTGCTTTATAAAGGATGACACAATTATATTTTACCAGCTCACCAAAAATGCTGACAAGCTCTGGTTCAATAAAAAGCAATCTGTACAAAGTGAAGCAGTGGTTTCTCTGCTCCAGAGTCATAGCTCATGCACGGCAGGGTGTCTGTGTGCGGAATATACTGGAATCCTCTGCACACAAATAGCCCCGTTTTACCATAACAACCATTCCTGGAAAAGAAAGAGAGACCGGTTATCATTAGATGTGCTCCAAATAGTGCAACGCATGCAGCTGCGTCGTGCCCCTTTACCTCGCATGTGCAATATAAAAGAAATAATGAAAAAAACTAATGTAAAAAGGTCTCCTGGCTTCATGGGTCAAACGGTAAATTTGACTTCTCCAAATACACCCGACATGCATAAACAGGCACATCCTTTGCCTGTATGCAAACAGAGGCTAATGCTGTATTAGTGTCAGTCAGTCAAGTTGGTAAATGTTTGTCTAAAGTATGATGGATGAGGCATCAACAACATTAAAAAAGCCAACCGCTTCCTTAAGCTGAAATCTTGCATATTCAGAGACAGCCAGCGTGATCTCAGGCATCCCGCTGCTCGACAGTCCCCGGCTACGGCTGCTTCTTAGTATGTGGCCTGTTCCTTTTCCTTTTTTTCCTGGGAGAAAAACACATCAGGCCAGGGATAATCTCTCCTTTCAGCCTCCCGATGTCTAACACACGCAAAGCTGTGCTACTCGTAATTCTCCAACTGCTCTCTTTTCCTCTTCTGACATGGATAACATGGGCAGGAGCCTGAATGAAGGTCTGCGGTCATGGTCGGTAGTCTATGTTAAAACTTGTCTTTGTTTTTTTTTGTTCTGTTCCCTTCACTTGCAGGAGTAGAGCTTGATATGAAATAGAGGAGAAATGCTCATCACCACCTTTGTGTGACTTAATGTCTGATGTTGGAAGATTCCAGCCCAAGAACATCATATGTTGATGGTATGAGGCATACTCAGCCACATTCAACAGAGAATGACAAAAATAAAAACATCCAAAAATAAAATAAAAAATGTGGCACTTGAATTATTCACTGCCGTGCGTTAAGGTGTGGATGTGAAATGACCAAAAAAAAAAAAAACCTGTTGAAATTATTATTTGAAAAGGGAAATGAGCACAGAAATTAGTGATTGAATATGCAGTCTTAATGGAAATGAAATGTCTGCATTGCACCCGGATGCCTGGAGCCTCAGACATATAACGTGTGCTAGCAGTGTCTTACTTGTTTATTTATTAACAGAGGAATTGTCTGCCTCACTTGCTATCACTGAAGCTTGACAGCTGTGGAGTCCAGGTGATGCATGAGCCAATATGTGGACTGGAGAGGGCTCGACGTCGCACATCAATATGAAAATCAGTTTCTGGCAGAAGTAGCCCACGGCAGTACATCCAGCTCCAAAAAGTGACTAATCTTAGGGTCATAAACCCTGTGCCAGACGCTTACAGTCTCTCTCTCTCTCTCTCTCTCTCTCTCTCTCTCTCTCTCTCTCTCTCTCT
>OMLC01082093.1:0-16504 GCA_900302585.1 Regalecus glesne
TAGTGGGGATATATATATATATATATACACACACACGTGTATACATAAGTTGAAAGCTGGGAGAGCGGAGAGAGTGAGAGCTTGGGGGAAAATAAGAAGAAAAGGTGGGATAGAAACAAGGAGAGATTGCCAAGAGAAAACAAAGAGTGTGGGTGAGAGGAGATAATTGGCACTTGAAGAAGGAGTGAGGAGGTAGAGTAGATCAGTAAAGATAAAAGGAGAGGAAATGTAAGAATAGAGCAGTTTTATGCAAGATGGATTGCATTTTCTGAAGCATCAGATGGAGTGGGTTTCATTACGAACACTGGGTTGATGGTTGTTTGTTTCTAAAGCGAGACGGACAGTGATGGATGCCACAATGTAAATCCTACTAAAATATCCACAAGAAAATGGTGCGATGAGTGAATCTCTGTGTCTGTCCCAATGGACATCACGCTGACAGACTCATTTTCTTTACACAAACACATGCATACAGGTGCTTTGTGAAAGCTCCAAGATGTCCTCGGGTCAGAGTCTAAAGATGATGGGAGATGTAGTACCGTCTTCCTATCTGTCGCAGCCACATCTGTCACTGGCATCTTCCCTCATGCTGTTCCATCTAATTTCCATCTATTTAATCACCTCGTCCCATTCCAAAGGTCGAACTGACCACCAAACATCTGATCTCTCACTTCCCTCAGAACCTACACTCTTTCATATACACTGCTTCCATGGTCTATCAAATACAGTGTTGTTTTATAATGAGTGTAATGGCGGATAATTCCAGATTCTCCTATTCTTATTTTTCTCTCTCCTCTCACCAACAGATGGCCAAATGTCCTGCCTATTCTGGATCCGCAGTACGTTGCTAAGAAGATCATCCGGGCCATCCTAACAGACCAGGTTTACCTAATGCTGCCCAGGAGCATGTATTTCATTGCTGGACTTAAGAAGTTAGTACTCACATTTGCTTGTTCTGTCTTATCTTCTCCACCTCTGGAGCATGAACTGCAACACAGCACTTGAGTCGCAAACCTCTGCTCATCTTATCTATACCCGAGAGCAAATGCATCTGACAAACTTATTTATACCCTTGTTCATCGGTCTGCTTGTCTATCCTTTTCAATCTCTTATACTTATTTGTTTATCTGTCACTTTGAAAGCACATCACCTTCAACGCATTCGCCCATCTCCCTCAGTTTCTACTCTAAGGAAACACTCTTCTCAACACTTGTACGTTGTAGTTTTGTAATGAGGAGTTCTCTTATTACACTGCCTCGGCCGGCTTCACACCAAAACTGCTCTCCTCAATCCTCGGTCATTGTTTCCAGTTCTTAATTTTGGTTCTTCCATGCCTTCCAAGGCATATCAGAGAGGTTATTTTCATAACTAGGAAAGCGCCACAAAAGAAAAAATCCATTTACCGTATCCTTTTGTGCATATTATTTCATGAAAATGCAGTCCACCCTTCTTTCCTCTGCACTACACTCCCTCCTCAAAACCTGCTCCAGGGCTAGTGGTCAGAACTGAGTGACAAAGGGGAAAGAGGAATCTCTTCTGGTTATTTCAGAAGCAAATCCCATTTAACCCATATCCCTTTGCTTTGTATCCCTATCCAAAGGCCTGAAAAGAATTCTATCGACTCGGATTTACAATGTTTACAGATTTCATTGCATGACATCACATTTCAATTGGCAAGAATTACACTGCAGAGATTGCTGCCAAATGGTGCCACCTGGTTAATGTCGTTGCCCTCGAATTTCATCACACTTTAACCCCTCTGGGTGTTGGCCCCTGCTGACCAATAGAATGCTATCTTTTATTGTTCTCTAGGCACTAATGATTAGCAAACACACATCACATGCACAATGCATGCACGCACAAGCAGCAGATGGTTGTTGAGAGGGTAGACTGTAATGCCTTTTGGGTACATAACAGCCTTCACAGATGATGAGAATCCAGTGATTTTCCTTAAGAGGCCATCTTGGAGAAGTAGCTTGTGATCTTGAAAGTCGAAAAAGGCGAATTCCTCAAAATGAATAGGAGTGAAGTCTTTTTTTCAAATCAAGTAACGATACAGAACCCCTTCTTGTACATAATTCCCCAATATCCCTCGTCTCATAAAAATGTTTCAATGAGACGTGTTAATGCCCATTCTCATCTTTTGTATCAAATGTTTTGGTCAAGGACATTGTACACACTCCTAAAACATCATTTTAAAAGGAAAGAAAACTAACTTGGAGGCAACATGGCACAGTGCATGGAGTAATCGTGTGGTAATTGGAATGTTGTGGGTTTGATCCCAGCACCTGCAGAGAAGCGTGTCGAAGTATCCTTGAGCAAGATGCTGTTACCCTAACTACTCTGCCCTGTGATGAACTGGCGACCTATCCAGGCTGTTGCCCGACTTTTCATCCAATGAGCACTGAGATGGGCTCCAGTTCCTCCATAACCTGACTTCAGATAATTGGTTGACAATGGATGGATCAAAACACACTTGTTTGTTCGAGCTTTGCCATTGCTTAGACTTACTCTGTCAATTGCAAATTATGTCTGGGGATTTATCTCCTGTGGATGCTTTCACATGGCCTTCCTACAAGTATATCACCTAAAAGTGTTCATCTCCACATCCTTCTTGACCCACGATTGTTCTGAAAACACCTGAGTAATCACACATGTGGAATGGATTTGATAAATGGTGCTCACTGCCTAAAAGGAAAAGTGTCACAGCCATTAGCTGTTGACTAGCACGCTGGAGGAAGAGAGACATTCACATAGCCACCTAAGTCCATTATCTGGTATAAGTGGGGGTATTCTATGTAGAGAAAATTGCAAAAACTGTCTGTGTTTCAAATGAAAGCATGGCAAAATACAGGCAATTAAAGCCTTAGTGTCAAGGAGAAGTTGTGGAAAGATGACCAGAGTAATGTTTCCGTGCTGTGTTTAAAGTAAACCTAGGTAATTTCACGTCTTAGCTGATTTTTGACAAAGTGGCGTCTCTCAAAATTAAAGCAGTACTTGCCACAAATCGCATTCCATTAGCGGAGCACCCTTTATAAAATAGTGTCACCTTTTTACCCGTTAAGTAAGAGAAGGAACGCAGATACAGACTCTTGATATATTGGATAAAGAGATAACATGAGAATTTAGGATCACATCTAAAATGGCAAAATACATTTGAAGTGTAAGAGCCCAGGGAAAAGCCAGCATAGAAACAACACACAACATCCTCTTGCACACTCTGTGCCTCTGTTGCATCTTGAGGGCCTCGAAGCTCCTATTTCATTTAAAATGATGAAATAGTTGAAAGGAATTGCAGTGTACACTTCTTTTGTAAATTGCTGTTTGTCATTTTTAAATGACATACAGCTGCCCTTGCTCTGTTCGACTGATGCTCTTCCTGCTTGGGTTAGCACAACTCCTTTGTGGCAGCATGCAGGGAGTTCTGTGCAAGATCACAGTCGCCAACAAGTTCCTGAAAACATAATGCAATAAGGATTGCTTCCCAGACGGTTTTTTAAAATAATTGGCCTTATTTATAAATGCATGTTTTTGCATAAATGAATGTTCCTAATCAGTTTACACCCATTTCCACATTAATTTATCTTATATAGGTAAATGGAGCTGTAGACATGGACTTAGATGAAACATGGGGAATTGAGCCCAGATGTCCTCTTGATGCCTTGTGGTGGATTCAAACCCATAACGTCTGGCTCATCAGTACCGGAATGGTACATCCTTTGTCTTGCTCTTTTTTAAATTCTTCACTCAGTTTTTGATTAGGGGTTCTTCATGTGCATCTACGATAACCGGAGCTGCCCTTTTAGAAAAGTTGGCCATGGTACTTTTTGCACTGTGTACAGTGATACCTTGTCAAAAAGGGCCAGAACATGCTCATGTAGATGGTCATATGTCCTTTTGGGATGTAGAAGTGAAGCTTTCATCAGTTTCCAGTAGACAGGTGATTGTTTGTGAGGGGTCATCTATAATCATATGGGAGGGTTTTTAAAGCACACTCATCAAATGTAACATGGAGCCCTTTCTCTATTTCAGACCTTTCTGACTCCAGAATTTCAGCCTCTGATCAGCAATCAGACATTCTTCTTCTCTGGTCCCCGGAGCCATCCTCATCCATGCTTTCTGATTTCTTTCCTTTCATCTTGTTCTCATTTGTCCCTCATTTTGCCTCAGCTCTGCTCATTACCAGCCTGTATTCTCACCTCTTGTCTCCTTTTTTGCTTTTCTCTTTCAACCCCTCTCTCTCCCTCATTTGTCACCTTACTACATTTCCCCCCTACTTATTTCTTTACCTCTGACCTTTATCCTTTTACCTCCCTTTAAGGCCACAAAGTTCAGATCTTCTCCACATGTGATGGCCCTTTGTAAGACAACAGAGACCCACTTCAGCAAAATTTTGCACAACTGCAGTCCATGTAATAGTTATATATTTTCCTTTCTTGAGTCTGATACTGAGATTTAAGAAAGGAAATATAGTTATGATAGATGGGAAGTCTACTAGTATGGGGGGCATAAGGAATATTGGTGGTTCGATTCCTGGTCCCTGCTGGAATCATGTCACATTGTCCTTGATCAAGACACTGAACCCTGGACTGCTCCAACCTTGAGATAGAATATTGGCCTGTCCAGGGTGTTTCCCCACTTCACCAAATGAGGGCTGGGATAGGATCCACCATGACTCCACAGCCCGAATCATGTGGGAATTAATTTGGAAATTAATTATCCTTTATTAGATATTATGAAATGCTTTCCCATCGTTGGTACAGTTAAAGTTGTATATAAACTCTCAAAACCCTAGCTTGCTTAAAAGATGGATAAGCTCCCTTTCAAATTCAGTAGATGCCGTTTAAGCCATTCTTGTTGCATTCGGATTCTATCTGCTCTTGAAGAAAGTTTTGAGTTTAGTATTTGACATTGTGATTGAGTTTGTGTCTTGGAAACAGACATTTGGAAAGATACTGTGGTTGGCCTCATCCAGTCTGATTTGAGAGTCCCTGCCCGTCATGGCACCTTGCATCCTACTGATGGAAAAAGTGAATTATGGCTCAAGTTGTAAAAATCACACTTGATATCGACACTAATAACGCAGTACAACCCATGTGCTCTGTTTGGTGCATTCTTCAGTTAATGGACTCACAAAACCAACACCTGCCAAATATAGGACCCGAAAAGCTGCTCCTAAGGATGAGGACAGCACTGGAACCACGAGGGGCAGAAGACACTTTCATTTCATCTAAATCTGTATAGCAAGTCTGCATCGTTTCAGCACTGCAACCTTCACTTTTCTCAGCTAGACATGGTTTCAGGTCATGGCTCGGTGGACTTTTTATCCAAAGTATACAGCAGAGTTCATACATTCTCATCCTAAGTGACCCTTGTGAAGAATAAGTCCATTACCTTTACAGTGTTAATGCCATGCTTTACCCATTTTTGTGGCCCATTTTTCATCACTAAATTGGCTTTTATTGTCTTTTTGTCTTCAGCGAGGCAGATGTCGATGTCTGCAGTGCCACATGAACAGCTTTTAACACACCCCTCCATCGACCTCATCCACACTCTGAATGAACGCTGCCTTTGCAAGCACATCACTGATTTTACTGAAATAAGTAGAACAGCCAGATTTTAACAGCTGAAAACAGGCAAGCTCCCCTAAATATTCTGTTTTTATGTTTACTGGAACATATCTGGTAATCGGAAGATTGGTGGTCCAATTCCCAGTTCTTGCAGAAAGCATGTCAAGGTGTCCTTGAGCAAATACGGAATCCCTAATTTCTCAACCCCTGTGATGGAGTGATGACCTGTTTAGGGTGTTTCCCTACCTTTTGCCTAATGAGTGCTGGGATAGGCTCAAGCATGGCTCCACAACCTGACTTCGGATAAGCGGTTGACGATGAATGGATGGTTTTATTTATGTTTGCTGGGTCATCATCCTGCCACTGCATCTGGCTACTGCACTGTACATACTGAGGAGTGGACATGTTTCAAATGCTTTCTCATCAGGATTACCTGAAATGTCAGATTCCTGATAATATGTTGTTCTCTAATTCACATATTTCAGAGAGTGAGTGTGGTTAGAAGTGATCTATCTGTGGATCCTCTCGACACATGCCAAGCTAACCATGGGAATTTCTACTGGGCCTGCTCTGTAGATGAACATCAGTGCACAAACTTCACTCAATAACAGTTCTCCTGATGTCTGTTTCCCCTCTGCAGTATACTGCCCCTCAAACAGGGGCTTCTCTTGGGAGAGTACCTGGGAGCCTTCAGGGTCATGGACGGTTTCCAAGGACACAGGAAGAAGCTGAACTGAGAAGGAAAGAGTCGACGTTAAGCTGAGGAAGAGGATGGAGAGAATTCAAGAAGAGAAAAGTGACAGTTGAGCTTTTAAAATATCGACCTCCCATCCTCGAGGAAGCTATAGAGATAGTATATAAAATTCAAAAAATGATCCTCTGGTAACCATTCAGTCAGCTGCAGGATTCAGAGACGTAATGTTATATACTAAGCACAATAAGCATTGAAAATAATTAGATCCGCTTCTAATTTACATATGTTTGTGTAATTATCAAACATTTGAAGTGCAGCCCTGACTTGACACCTCGGTATTTTTATGTTTTATTCTTCTTCTTTTTTTGATCAGGCAGTCATTTTATGCACAAAACAATTTTACATTTGTTCTTGGCTGTCCTTGACCATTCAGTTTTCATGCTACCAAAACATTTCCATCAGTAGCAAAGCAAACCACTCACCTGTACCATGGCATCTATAGCTGGCTTGATTTAAAGTCAATAACAATGGTAAGGCATTATTTTTTACCCATGTTTATCTGTAGTGTCCTGCCATTTCTGCCTTCGCCATTTCAATTGTGCACTCTTGAGGGCATATTATCTCGAGTCCCTCTTACTATGTTGGATTGTAGCTGATGCAGCCTTAGTTTTTAAGTCTCGGTATCCTCCGTCCATTTTTTTGGATTTAATGTGACAAATTTATTCTAGTCTGGCTGATTTTATCTGTAACTCCTATTTGTAACTGCTAACAGAAGCATATGCACGAGCATAGAATCAGATTCAGTGCAAAGGGCCACAACAGTGACGTAGACATAAGAACTGTTCAGTGAGGCGTCAGAGCAGGTTGTTTTTGAGATACTTGTAACAATAATCACTGACTCTGTTGTTGCTTTTTAAGGCAACATTTTTGGCTAATGTTGTTCCTGAAAAATGGCTTTTTTGAAACCAAGTGCACAAGGTCCATATTTTGCCCTGTTCCTGGTACAAAAAAGTGCCATAAGGGTGCATAGGGAACTCATCAGAGATTTATTACAGGGTTTTAAAAGACTTCAAATTGATATGTATTGTTTGATGCATGGCTTCGTGTTTTATGTAGCTGCGCAAACGGTGACAAAGGGAGCGTAGTTAGATACAATATTTTTATCTCTTCCTCCATTCTCTAAAGGACCCGACAGAAAGAGGCTGTTTCAGATCCGTATCTTTAAGAAAGTTCTACTTTTCTCAGACACAACAGTCATTCACCGAGGCCTGATAGGATGTTCAGAAGCTACGGTTACTAGGCAACACAAATCTAGGCAATAATCAGCTTTCTTTGATATCGCATAGCAACAGCATTTATTCCTTCCATCCATCCATCCATTGTCAAGTGCTCATCTGAAGAGGTAGAAGTTACAGCAGGGGATCCCAAATTTCCCTTTTTCTGGCCACATCAATCGGGTCTGACCGGGAGATCCTGAAGCATTCCCAGGCCAGCATGGTGATATAATCCCTCCACCTGGTCCTTGATCTACCCCGTGGCCTCTTCCCTGCTGGATGTGCCTAGAACACCTCACTAGGGTAGATGACCTTTCTAGATGCCCAAACCACTTTAACTGGCTCCTTTCTACATAAAGTAGCAGCAGCTTTACTCCGAGTCCCTCATGGTTGATTGAATTTCTCACCCTCTCTCTAAGGGAGACACCAGAAACCCTCCTGAGAAAACCCATTCGGGCCGCTTGTATCCGTGTAAACGTTTATTCCCTATAGTGGAAAGTGAGTCCGTGGGGGGTGAAATAAAGTTTCACTATTCAGTGTCACTTATTTTAGTTGTCAGGCTATAGTTCCACCAATTATATTTATCATTGACTTAGTCATGCAAAGCTGCCCTGAACCTTTCACTCAATAGTTGTTGTTTTTTTTTTTCCATTTAGCTGGAAAATATTGTCTGAATGTCAGCAGTCTAATATTCTCCACTGGTAGTCAGAATTAGATTAGCTCATTACATTGTGTGGAAATGTTGCCTCGGAAATGAGCATCTGTGCTGCATTTTTGCAATTTAAAGAAACGGAGCTGGCACCCTCCATCAGTCCATCCGTCCATCCATTATCTTAACCCGCCTAATCCAATTCAGGATCATGGGGATGATATAAATTGTATTCAAATTGATGTCGCCTGTATGTTTGTGTTTATCGGTACTTAAGGGAGTTTTGGGAAGCTTGTTTCCTGACTGAATTATTGCCGAGCTTTAAAGAAGGAAGCCCCTAAAATGAATTATTCTTCATATTCCCTGTACGGCCGAGTCCTTGTCAAACAGTGAGCAGAGTTTTCTGATGTCAAATCTGCGTCCTGTTTAGACACACACTGTGATATGTTGTCTGAGACTAGGCTATGGGACACGATGGCAAGTCTTCCCTTTTTCAGACTGAAGTGCTCCTTAGAAAATGCGGTAACAGATGAACTTGGACATTCCTTTTATAATCGCGTATTGTCGACCACCGACGTGTCTTCCGTAACTTGATGTTTTGCTGAAGTTTGCTCTAATGCGGTCATTCTGTTTCATGGTGATGTATCTTTTCCTTTGATCTGATCATACCAGGTCCAAGCTATTTCAAATACCTGACCCCTGCACAAGTGTCTGCAGGCCGGTGTCCGGCCCAGGTGGTCATTCGTACTCAGACACGGGGAAAGGCCCTGAAGCCGTCCTCAGAATTGTCTCTTACACCTTATAAGGTGGAGTTGCAAACTTTGCACGTATTCATGTGATGCTAAATATATGGTTTTATGTTTATCCCTGAAACATTGCTGATTTTTAGAACCTTACATGTCATGTTAAGCCCATGTATATCTTGATGTGTCTAATGGACTGTAATGAAGACATTATGATTAAGTTATGAAGTTGAACCTTTAGAGATTCACTGAAACAGTCCTTGTGACAGAAGGTGACGTGGATAATCCTGAAGTATGTGTGCTATTAGAATGGATGTTGCTCATCACATTCTTCATGTCTCTTGTAATTCCATTATAATTCCGTTTTCCTCTGTGTTGTATTGACATTATAAAACAATTATCACTGTTATTGTATGTCATATCATTTTTCACAAGGCACAGCAGTTAACGGTGTTCCCTCACAACAAGAAGGCCCTGGGTTCGAATCCCGTCCCAAGCCCTCTGCATTTTCTCCCTGCGTCTGTGGGTTTCCTCCGGGTGCTCCTCTCACCATTAAAAGGGCATTTGTCAGGGTTAATGTTCCTGCCTGTGCCTCTGAGATAGGCTCAGACTTACCACATGCTCTCTGACCCTAAATGGCTTCATTTGACCCCCTGAGCTGATTTTGCGTGCTGATGGCTCCGGTTGCTCTTTGCTCGCTCTCAATAACTCTCCGAGAACCTACAGGTACAGGTGCAGATGAGAGCACCTGACCAAATGTGTACCTGTCTGAAGTCTTCAGCATCATATCACACTGTCAGATCACCTCCTATACAAGACAGTCCTGCAGTTTGACGTATAAACGTCACCACCACACGGAGAAGATGGAGGAATCTCACACTGTGATGTACTCGATGCAATTATCCATCTGCAGCAAGAGGCCTCCACAGTTTCATAGTACGAGGGCTGTTCTCTCCACAAGGTCTACATGAGATACAATCAAGAGGCTCACCAGTGAGATCAGCCTGAAGAGACGGGGAAACGGGGTTATGGTTGACTCCTTCAGCTGTACTGCTATTGCCATCTCTTGGAGGATCTGAGTATGACAACCCTCCAGATGCTCTCCTGCAGGGGCCATTCACAGTAACATCAGCTTGTGAAGATGTAAGCACTCGTTTCACACCGACACCCTCTCCATTAGTGTCTGTGCAGAATAATCCATCACTCTCCGTAGAATAATACTGACTGAAGATCACACAGAAACGTACTTAGATGACAAACATTGACCAAATGATCTGATTTGAGTTTGCATTGGAATGCTATGAGTAAAAGACATGTGGGCGGCATAGCTCAGTGGGTAGAGCGGTCGTCTGGCAATCAGAAGGTTGCAGGTTCGATCCCCGGTCCTGCATACAGCATGTTGAGGTGTCCTTGAGCAAGACACTGAACCCCTAACTGCTCCCCGAGCGCCATATGTTGGCAGCTCACTGCTCCTATACAATAGGTTGGGTCAAAAATGCAGAGAAATCCAAATGTCCCCTTGCGGGACTGATAAGGGAATCATTTATTTCATTTATTTATTTTAAGACTTCACTTTGCAGAGTCATTCCTATTTCTTAGCATGCATCCCACACCTCTGATGAAAACTAGGCCTATCTCCAAGGATTTGTCATTTTGTGTCCGATGTTAACGTTTGTGCTGTGCTTGTATAACAGGCAGCGGTGTCAGCAGACAAGGGCCCCCTACAATCATGAAACAGAAGAGAGTGAACTCCACCTCCCCACAACGCCAATTTCAGCATGATTTATGAACTTGATGCCCTTACTTGACCTGCCCCCCCCCTCCCATGACCAGATGTAAGTGGATGGAGATGGTGAACCTTTTCAAGAAGACGTGTAATCCCACAGGAGCTCAACAGTCACGTTTTGTGCAAGTTGCACTAGTGGGGCCGGTCTGCAAACCATCCGTCCATCCTCAACCGCTTATCCAAATTCAAGTGTCTTGCTAAAGGACACCTCGACATGGCTCCTGCAAGGACCAGGTACCAAACCACCAATCCTCTGAATACAGAAGACGTCTCCACCTCCTGAGCTACGCCCCCCCCTACTCTGAACCTATACTATATACAAGGGGCTGTGCAAAGTACATAGGAGTCTGAAGTCGGTCTTTCAGCCTCTCAGTCTGGTTATTCTGTGTCACATGTCTACCGACTGGTCGACTGAATGAGGTTCCCTTCTACAAATGTGTCGCTGGCAACGCCGATCTGATGCCACCGAATGCTCCTCATCCATAAGTGCGACCTGAACGGAGCCACCACCTCGATGCAGCTCCTCTCCAGTTGAACAAAAGGTCACATCTGCCCACCCTGTATCGATGGTTCTCGTATGGAGCTGGCAGCAACGGCGTCTGAGCACACACACACACACACACACACACCTTTGACTACTTCCATTATGAGCCCATTATAAGCTTTTACCACTTTGATGGATGAGGCTAGACTTTCTTCATCTGCAAAGTCCTCATCCCTGCTGAGCTTGCAGCTGAGAGGATAATGATAAAAGTATAGTAGGAAGAAATACTCTACACAGGAGATGCAGTGTGAAAGGAGAATCTAAGACTTGATGCACTGCATTAATGGAATCCATCCATCTATCATCAAACCCTTAGCCAAAGTCAGGTAGTGGGGGTAGCAGTTCCAGCAGGAGACCCCACATTTCCCTTTCTATGGCCACACCCACCAGCTCTGACTGGGGGGGGTTCTTGAGGTGGTCCCAGGCCAGGGTGGAGATATAATCCCTCCACCCGGTCCTCAGTCTACCCCCGTGAACTCCCCCCGGCTGGACGTGTCTGGAACACCTCACTAGGGAGGAGACCAGGTGACCTCCTGACTAGATGCTGAACCTCCTCCACTGGCTCCTCTCTAGGTAGAGGAGCAGAGGCTCTACTCTGAGTATTAATGTGATACGGATGCTTTTTAGTTTGCCCTTATGGTAAATATGGAGGCGGAAAAAAGAAAATAGTGTCAGGATCTGAAAAAGGGTTTGGGAACATGTCAGGATCTCATCATCCACATGACGTTATAATGAAGGACATCCAGCATGGAATCTGCTAAGCCTTCAGAAAACTCATGCTGTTAATTTACCAACCTGCACATCGTTGGTTCTGTATGGACGTGATTGATGCCAGATTTGTGTAGCTAAGCTGATATGGCGGCGAGAGACGTTCCCAGGCCAGGGCATTACTTTCTCATCATCATCTGAGAACTGTCGTACGGTCGTTTTTTTAAATACTTGCATCTTGAGAGAAGTCCCATTTTGTGAACTGGTGCGATTGAAAATAAAATATGATGTTGGGTTTCAATCACAAAACTCAGGCCATCTTACTGTGCGGCGATAGTGATAGCTTGTCCATTCCCTCTTCCCAGCCTGCTCTGTTATTCTCCATGTGTGCTCTTTGACTTTGCATTTTTCATTTCACGCCAGAATGAGGCAACATTTTGAAATTCAGCCCACAAATCGATGACAAGTGGAGTGTTTTTCTGTAGCTTATCTTTCACAGATACGAGTCACACAGGGTCAGCTGTCCCCTCTTGGCATGTTATGAGGTGTGCAGGCCCGGTAGGTGCAGGCTGTAGTTCTAGCGGCATGGTAAATGATCTAAAATCACTCTCGACTTGGGACCAAGAGGGACAATAAGACTTTTATTTGTTCTTTATCTATGTATGTATGTATATGTAATAGCTCAGGAGGAAGGGCAGTCGTCTAGTGTTTAGAAGGTTGGTGGTTCGATCCCCTGTTCCTTCAGAAAGTATGTTAAAGTTGTTTTAAGAGCAAGACACGGAACCCCTAATTGCTTGAGACAATGGATGAAAATTATCCTGGTGGCTAAATCAGGTGTATTTATGTTATACATTTTCACTAATACGCACTGTCCCTATAAAGGAAATTATTATCATGATTTTTATTATGTATATTTTCTAATGTATAAAAGACTCATTTTGTCCCCGGTGTGCTGTGCGCATCTCACCTGTAGGAGGCGCTGTGAGAAATCTTTGCTCTGCCTTGTGACAGACATTGCTGTCAAGTTCTCCTTGTCGTCATCGACTTCAATTTTCCAGCGGATTTAAACAAGTTTGTGTTCATTTTAAATAAGTAATTTGAGATTAATTAATCAACAGATGAATTATTGAACACGTAAATGACAAGATAATAATCTTCCTTATAGGGACAGTGCATATTAATGAGTGTTTAGAATGTAAATAGACCGGATTAGCCACCAAGCTAATTTTCATCCCTTGTCCCAAGAAGTGACTTGCTCAAGGACACTTCGACGAGTTTTCTGAAGGAACAGGTGACAATCCCAAATCCTCTGAATGATAGACTCCCACCCTACCTCATGAGCTATATAGCTCCCAATATACATATAGATATTACATTATAGAGGCGGCGTGGCTCAGTGGATAGAGGTCGTCTGGCAATCGGAAGGCCGCATGTTCAAGCCCCGCACCTACAGAGAAGCGTCTCGAAGTGTCCTTGAGCAAGACACTGTTCCCCTAATTTCTCTGCACCGTGATAGAGTGCCATACACACAGCACTTAAACACACATCCAGTATGGCCTTGGGTGTTTTCTCGTATCAAGCTTAAACACTGACAGCGATGCCTAGGATGTCTCAAAGATTCGTTTCATGACATATTGTCCAACGTTGTATGCAAATGGAAGATGTGTGGCTGAATATGAATGGACATCAGAGTTACACGAGGAGATCTGTACTTTTGGAACACACATGTATACATGAAAATGAACATTTGAGAGATGTTCGTCCTGGAAATGGATAATATATTTGGACCTCATCTCCTGTTATTTAGCTGTGTGTACAGTCGACTATTGGGTGATCCTGATGAGTGTGAGGCAAAGAAAACTACGATTTCCACATGGTCGTGTGTGTTTGTGTGTGTGTGTGAGAGAGAGAGAGAGAGAGAGAGAGAAAGAGAGAAGGGGGGTGATGTGTGGGCCACGTGGTTTTGTGTCTAGCCTACTCCGTCGAGCGTCTTGTCGACCACACGCTGACAGCGTTGTGGAGAGGAGGAGACTGGTGTTGCCCTCTGTAAACTTGTTGTACTCCTGTCCGCCAGATTTCTTCATTCATCCTTGCCTCAAAGAGACACGATGACATCCAGGCGGTACATCCCGGAGAGCTCAGCCGCTGTGCGAAGCGAGACCACGGACCGAGCTGCGCCGCCTGGCCCATACTACGGTAAGGACCGGAGCGATGTTACACCACTCACAGACAGACGGTAGACAGACACGTTGGGAGACATTTCAACGCGATATGTCTGGACGGGTTGGATCACTTGTAGATTTATCCGTTTTCAGAGTAATATGACCCCCCCCAGTAGCTCTTTAAGGCAACACAATAGCGTACAATACAATGCACGGACAATGGAATGTGCCGTGGTGTGCCTCATTAGCCTGACAATAGTGATCCAATTAACTCAATTAACTGACTTGCTTGGTTTATCCTCCCCCATTTACCATCACTGAGGCAACCCTTCGGCAACGTGTGTGTGTAGGACGTCAGTGTTTATTTGGGTGGTTTTAAGGCAAGTAAAGCCACATTATTGAGTCATTGTATTACAATGAAATGTGTCTTCTGCATTTAACACATCCTATTGTATAATAATAATAATAATGAGTGATCTCCTTTATAGAGACGGTGCATATTAATGCACATTTAGAAAGGAAATACACCAGATTTAGCCCCCGAGCTATTTTTCATCTGCTGTCCCAAGCAGTTAAGGGTTCAGTGTCTTGCTCAAGGACTCTTCAACATGCTTGCTGAAGAAACCGGGGATTAAACCACCAATCTTCCAATTAATAGATAACCACCCTACCTCCTAAGCTATCCTGCCCATAAATTAAGATGTTTAATTGGAGGTTTAAAAAAAAATTTGGACTTTTTTGTTTTGTTTTGTGTGAAGGCATCAAGGACGGTATAGTTCAGGAGGTAGGGTGGTCATCGAGGGAAGATTTGTGGTTCAATCTCGAGCTCCTGCAGAAAATGTGACAAGGTGCCTTTGAGCAAGACACTGACCCTTTAACTGCTCCCCCGGGTGCGGCAGCTGCTCCCTGCTCCTATACGATAGGATGGATCAAATTTAGATAACACATCTTATAAAGCAGCTTCTCTGGTGGTATCCTCATCGAACCATAACGTCATTAAACTGAACGTCAGTCTGTCCACAATGATACTTGATGGCATGGGAGCCTTTTAAGCACTTTACTGCATATACATATGAAATTTCATGAAGAAGCTTGATAAGAGGTGAGATTTCTAGATCCCCCTGAGCCAAGCAGGATAGAGATTAGCTGGGTATTACTGTTCACTAATGCCCGGGGCTGATGACGTCAGACCACTCTACCTTCAGCACCTTAAAGCCACCAGTCCATATGGAGTCCATGTAGAGCCTGCTGGTTGTACAGTATACCTGCTGATTAACGTGGGTTTTATTGCAGTAGTCCTGTGCTCGATTCCTAATGGTTTCACTTACATATTTTCTGCTTGAGCTGTTGTTGTAAAATGTCTGCGTTTTACGCCGCGTGTCACGTTTCATTTCTATAGACAATAAAATGGCCTGCACTGCAGTACGATGCAAAGCCTGCTGGTAGTATAGCCAACTGTGAACCACTGCACGCATCACAGAGTTGGATGTGTAACAGTCGGGGTTCAGCAGCACAATTAGAATAGAAATAGAGATGGAATAGAATGGTTTTATTTGCCACACAACCAAGACTAGTGGAATTCCTTCTCTGTATTTAACCCATCTCAGTATGTGGGGGCCGCGGTAGCTCAGTGGTAGAGAACTAACAAGCCAGAGGCTGTGGGTTTGAACCCACCGCGGGGTGTCAGGCAGGACATCCAGCCTTAATCCCCCAAGCTCCATCGAAGTCCGTGTCCACCGCCCACAACCGTTGCTAGAGTGCATGCTGTACCCATGAGCTACCGCGGCCCCCATGGTTACGAGAGACAATAAAGTACAATATTCATTATTCTCAGGAAAGTCCCGCCCATTAAAATGAGCCAGCGTGTCCTTGACGAGGATATTAGCGGACTAGCTGTAGTCTTAAATTACACCAGCGAAAGCGTGTCAGAAAGGGGCTTTGCTCTCATGTAGACTGTCAGGGTGGTAGGCTCTCAGAACAGTTCTGCTATGTGGGTGTTCAGCCCAGAGAAAAAGATACCCGTCAAGTTTCACTTGGCCAAATTTCTCTCTGGAGTGTTGCAGCCACTAGACCATAAGGGAACACTCCCGCTGTCAAGACACACACAATTCTGCCGTATAGCTGCTCTGTGAGGGAGAATAGATTGAATTGATCAAGTCACCAGGGTACCATGCAGAACAACAGAGGCCTGATAGATGTGGAAGGAGTCCTGTCAAGACACACATGCTCTCTTTTTACCATGTACACACTTGCCCTCTCTGTGAAGGTGTCTTATATTCTCATCAGTGTTCCTCCACCTCTCTCTCTCTCTCTGTCTCTCTCTCTCTCTCTCTCTCTCTCTCTTCCCCTCCCCTCTTTCTTGCCCATTATCATA
>OMLC01082094.1:0-14389 GCA_900302585.1 Regalecus glesne
TATATTTATATATATATATATATATTTTTTTTTTTTATATATATATATATATATATATATATATATATATATATATATATCCCCTTTTTTCCCCAACCCAAATTCCCTGAGTTGCCTATGGCTGGATCTGTCGCTTTGATACCCCTCTAGAACATTGACAGGAAGGAGAAAGCCATAGCATGTGTCTTCTCCCAGTCACATGATGACAAGTCCTCACTATTTCACACGTCAGTCTCGTGGGGAAAAGACAGTGCTTTGCCGTTGAAGGAGAACAAAGCAGAGTACTTTCCGTTCACTTAACCGCAAGCCCCCGGACATCCCAGAGGGGGACACTGGCGAACCTAGAATCCTTTATCCAACTTAACCCTTATCCTGATGTGAGGCTTAGCCAATTATTCCCCACTAACTATGGATCTCTGGCTGTGGTGGGAAACGACGCAGCTGGGATTCGAACACCCTTGAGAGGTGTGGAAGAGGCACCACAGTGTAGAACTCATGCTGGCCACTGAAGTAATTGAGGAGTTGCAGTGCTTTAATATTACATTTCAGAAGCAAATAGAACCCATATTTGGAATGCTCTTAGCAGCAGATTGTGTGAGGACCACTCTGATGCTAAAAAGAATTGAGGAGGAGTTCCAGGAGATATACAGCCAAGCAATGAAAATGATCATCAAACTATATATTCAGCCCATAACCATTCCCCATATCCGCTCGCCACCAAAACACTTAATATGCAATGGCAATGTGAAAATACTTGTCAAGTAAGGCATGTCATGAAGACCATAGTATATATAGCCTGATGTCTCATTCCATGTCAGACTTTTGCAAGGGTCTGCCCTGGAGCTATGCATCTAAACTGACAAGCCAAGCATTTTAAGTTCAGCTTCTTAAGTTGGTTTTGAAAGTGCTAATAGAACTGCAGATCCTAACATTGTCAGGCAGGGTGTTCCACGGATTTGTGGTTGTTGCATAGAAGGCTGATTGTCTAGAGGCAGTACAGTGAAATGGTATAGTGCAATCTCATGCACAGGATGTTCTGGAGGATCTAATAGAATTTACTGAGTGAGTATATACAATATAATTTGATGAATCTTTGGCCAAATAATCTAAAATATTATAAACTAAACCTTAAAATTCTCAGAGCTCAGTAAATTGTATTTATCCAGTCTCCTACAGTGTTGGAAATGCATCTCCCCTTTGTCCAGAGTTTTTATAGCTTGTTTGTATAAGCAATGAAGAAGTTTTATGGCTGTTTTTCCAGCCTGTCCCCAGCATGTAATTCAATAAGACAAATGGGAATGGATCATAGCATACATAAATATCTTGGCTCTGTCTAGAGAAACACTTTGTAGTATGTCTGAAATTTGCCAAGTTTTATTTTATGTTTTTAACAAATGTTTTAAATGCTTTTTTTTCAATATAATTTTAAATTTGGATCAAGTACCATGCTAAGCTATTTAAAATCAGTGACTAAATCAATCTTTTCATCTTCAATGACAATATCAACATTTGGGAGTTTTACTGCAGCTTTAGAGAAAAAAAAACATACATTTTGACTAATCTACATTTAGGCTCAGACATGAATGATAAACGTAATGTGTGATTCCTTCCAGTGCAGTTGTGAGCCTTGCGGCTGTTGGTTCAGTTTTTTTTGCATTTGTCTAAATGACAGATTATTTATTGATAGTGCCACAATAATGTACCATAGATCTGTCACTCCTGTTCTTCAAACAATCAAATATGTTGTGTCTATGTGTAAATATATATGTATGTTTGTGTGTGTATGTATGTATGTATGTGTATATGTGTGTATATATATATATATAATTAGAAATTTAACATGTGAAAATCTGTAAAATTATGGACTTAACAATACAGAAAGGTAGACAGCTTTTTAACGTGCATATTTGGCATGATGCCAAAAGATTTTCCCCTCAGATTTTGTATTTGTCCCTGCAGTCTTTAAGTGTATGTAGAAATGCAGGAAAGGGATTCATATTGTTGTTGTTTTTTCACACACGCACACATTTCTCAAACCAGAATTACACCCTTGGGTTTACCCCACTATAGGAAACGTGCATAATATATTATATTATACTATTATAGAGTAGGTTGGCTTGAATGTTCATTTTCTAATCTATACTGCTGAGAAACTCTTATGCACTCCATACTGGTACATGGAGCTAATATAGTAGAATAGCTCTCTAAGCAGAAGAAGATCAAATATTTCAGAATGAATTGTGCCAAAGCAGTTACAGTGTGAAAAGATTAGGAAAAATCACCAGCACTTACTTGAAGTGCAGATTTTTTAATGGTGAAATTTTTTTTAAAGTGTGAAAGTGAAAGGGTTGCGTCAGTGTGCGTCATTTGTCACTCCAGGCATTAACATTTAAAGATAGATTGAAAATAATGGGAAAGTTCCTTTACTGAACTGTTCACACTGAATGCTAATTCGGACAGCAAGCTAATGTGTCAGTCTGTGTCCTGATTTGATGTATTTTTTACCTGGAAGTGGTTATTATGGGTGACAACAGGCTACACTGTCTTGAATCTCCTGGCTCCTTGAGGCTATCGAGGGGACGCCTTTCTTCATTGGCTTTGTTTGAAGAAGTGCTTTTTACTTTACCCAGATCCTAATCAAAACACCATCAGGGGAATGGCAGACCCTTCAGCTCCAAGAGACGATATCCACGACAACCACACCCTCTACATCAGTTACCACCACTGTCTCACCGGCAGCTTGCCCCAAGAGGACACTGTCGGGTGGTCGGAAAGAGAGGACTCTGGCTAAGATTGCCCCAGCTGGGGGGATGATTGCATTGAACACGGCGCAGCTCTCCTCGGCAACCCAGGCTGTTCAGACTATCAACATCAATGGGGTTCAAGTGCAGGGAGTCCCAGTCACCATCACCAACGCTGGGGGTGAGTTTTTGTATTTGTGCGTGTGTGTGCACACATTAACATATTTCTGATTTGACCAATGACACCCCCTTTCTTGAGAAGACAAATTTGGTTTGATCTGCATTTCTTCAGGGGCTATTTTATGGTCAAGATTTCAGTTTAAGGCTAGAATTAGTATTAGGCTTTGGCTTATAGCTGTGATAATTAAGGTTTGGGTTGGAGGCTAAGGAATAAATGTCAATAAGGAGTCCACAAAATCATTTGTATGCTTATACATTGTTGTGGACCATCTTGATGCATGCTCAATAATCCAGGTAGGGAAATCACAAAAAGAGGTGAATCTGTTCAACTCGATCAGAAGTTTATTAAGAAACGTTTCATCACTCACCAGGTGACTTCTTCAGTCTGAAGAAGAAGTCACATGGTGAGTGATGAAACGTGATTGTTTTTGTGATTGTTGTGGACCCTTTTTGTAAACCCTCAATCACTGAATTCAACAAAACCAATAAGTGCTCTCTCTCTCACACCCCCAGGCCAGCAGCACCTTACAGTGCAGACAATGCAGGGTGGAGGACTCCAGCTGGCAGGGACCCCAGGACAGCCAGCAGTCCAGGTTGACCAGACCCTTACCCTGGAACTACCTGCCCAGCCAGGGGAAAAGAAGCGTCGCATGGCCTGCACCTGCCCAAACTGTAAAGATGTAGACAAAAGGTGAATTTGGTTGCACTGGAGCTTTGTATACACGAATCCATACTTTGAGTAATTAAACCCACTCAACTTAGAGAATAAACAAATTAATTATATTATATACATTACTACCATTGATTCAATTCACATGATTAAACATTTTGCTGAGCCCAAATGTACATAAAATGCTTCAAACCCAAGCCCGAAAGAGCACAAGATATATGGACGCACTGGATTGTGTATCCTCGTTGGCTGGGTTTATTTTGCAATGCTAGTAGTAGTAGTAATAATAGTAATCAAACCCTGCAATAGAGTGGCATCACATTATAGCTTCAAGCTAACTCACATCTCCAGTTCCTGCATGACTTTTTTTGATGGTGGGAGGAAACCAGAACCTGGAGGAAACCCATGCACACATGGAGAGAACATACAAACTCCGCATAGAAAAGACCAGGGATGGGATTTCACCCCAGCACCTTCTTGCTGTACAGTGCTAACTACTGCACCACTGTGCCACCAAATAGTAACATGGAGGTTAAAATTGTAATATTCTATGTGCTATTCTTTCCTTCCCAATTTACCACAGGCCTGGTGAGGTGGGGAAGAGGAAGCACATTTGCCATATCCCAGGGTGTGAGAAGACATTCAGAAAAACATCTCTCCTGAGGGCCCACGTTCGGCTTCATACTGGTGAAAGGCCTTTTGTCTGCAACTGGGTCTTCTGTGGCAAACGCTTCACTCGTAGTGATGAACTACAGAGGCACGCCAGGACACACACAGGTTTGCACAGTTACATTTTGAACCTTAAACTTTTGATGTTACCATGAGTTAATATTCTTATAGAAAATTATGTAATGTAAAGCTATGGCCCTGAGGATTCTAGATTAAAATAGTTGAATTAGCTATTGTTGTAAAATCTGTTGGGAAAGCCCCTCTACATTCTTAGTTTGTTCTGTCATAGCTACTTAAGGCTATTTTCACTTGCCATTACTAATCACTAAAGCAACCAGCTACAAAAGTATTTATGATTTGGATATTTGTGGATTAGCTCTTAGATGTGTAGGGGTAGAAAGTATCATAACAGATATCTTTCTGTATGTAATGCTTTGAAAGCTCCATATAATATGATCAGAGTGCTGCTGCATTGCATTGACCAGGACAAATTGGGAATTTCTATGTTTGAAGTTCTGACCTCTGAACTAAATGCGTTTTAGTGCAGCAACTTTGAGAAGCCAAGGATGACCATAAATATTGACATGAAACATTGCTAGACCTGCCATTAAAACGTCTAATGCAGTGATGCCCAATCATGTACAGAGTATAGTTGTGTGTATCTAGGCTTTCATTCCAGCCCAGCACTGCAATATCATGTTTCCAAACATGCCCTCCATGGCACATGATCAGGCATTACCAAACTAACGTTTGGAATCAAGGCTAACCTGGAAAGCATATAAAGCAAATTTATGAATAAGCGACTTTTGAACCTTATATGATTTACTAATTATGTTGAAGATGTCTTGATCCATGCTCAATAATCCAGGTAGGGAAATCACAAAAAAAGAGTTGAATCAGTTCAACTGGATCAGAAGTTTATTTGGAAATGTTCTTCAGCTCAGACTGAAAAAGTCACCTGGTGAGTGACAAAATGTTTCCAAATAAACTTCTGATCCAGTTGAACTGATTCACCTCTTTTTGTGATATGCTGAAGATGATTTTAAAAAAGGACAGATCACACTATAAGAAATATATCTATAGAATTACATTGCTGATACAGTCAAGTTCTCTACAGTTCACAGTTGTACATTTTTCCATTATGTAATGTTGGCAACTCTTGAAAAAGTCAATTGCAAAATATTCCCAGAGTCTTTAAAGATGGCATTCTTACTTGAAGGAGGTGTTCATTTGCATTATTACAAGTAGGGGTCTTGAAATCCTAATTGTAGTACAGCAAAATGTAATGGTGTAATCTTGCTCTGGGACATGCTTTGCAAAGGCCTGTTAAACTTGTTCAGTTTTTAAACCTGGTCTGTTATATACACCACCACCCATCATGTCTTTCTCATCCCACCCTCTTACAGGTGACAAGCGGTTCGAATGCAACCAGTGTCAGAAACGATTCATGCGGAGTGACCACCTAACAAAGCATTACAAAACTCACATAAACACCAAGAACTTGTGAGTGGGGCCTGTCATGGACTTAGAAGCACTCGTGTACCAGACTCCACAGTGGGAGTAGGAGAATTCAAGGTTGACATGGGTAGTGTTTGACTGTTGTCCCATAATGGGAAGGTTTCACAAAGAGAAAAACTCCAAAAACCATCCACCTCCCATGGCACTCCCCTTGGATGCTGGCTAGCCTGGTGTACATACCAGTCCCTCCTCGCAGATTCCAGACTGATTCAGCAAATGTGTAAATAATATTTTTTTAAATATTTTTTGTTTTGGTGAACAGCCAGCTCTGCCACACAGACAGAGCACGTAGGACAGGAAGTCAGTTTGAGGTGTAAGACATGGACATCAAACTGACTGTAAAGATGCAGATGCTTGGCTTTGTCTTTTTAAACCACGCTGGGGGTAGGACATGTGCAGAACTCCCCAGACACAAACACACCAAGCCTACAGGACTCCAGTCACTTTTAACCTCTTTTTCTACCCGCTCTTCATTTAAAACATATGCCGTAGGTTTGGAATTATTGCAGGGATCACTCAAGCTTTGTTAGTGAAAGAGAGAAGGTGAAATTTAACCCTTATTTAATGCTGTGCACTTCAAGGTGAACTGATTGTTATTGCTTGGTTGAATGGTATTTTGTCATTTTCCTGCTCTATATCAGTTTGCCTGATTTGTTTCAACATATTTGACTCATCAGTGCATGTAAATCCTCTACACATGCAAATTGGTCCTCATGTTGTGGGGGTGGACATAAACCTGGGCGGAGCGTGGGGGATTCGTGCCCTTCTTAGTGCCCTGCAGTGGGATCAAACCCACAGCGTCTGGCTTGTTTTCCCCTGGCACACACTCTACTGATGAGCTACTGCAGTCCCTTCAAAGTTCATCATATTATTCATGTTATATGTGACGATTAGTCCCCATGTGGGAGTGAACACAGATTTAGATGGAGCTCAGGGGATCAGGGCTGGAGGGCCTTGTTGACGTGATATCCCATGGCATCTGGCTCGTCAGTTCCCAAAGCTCATGTTCGACCACTGAGCTACTAATTCCATAATAATTCTGTTAGCCTCTTTCAGTGTTGTATTCTGTAAATTATGTTTTATTCTGTATACACAAGATTCATAGCACAACTGTCCATCTTGGGAGGGAGATCCCTCTTCTATTGCTCTCCCTTGATGTTTCCTCCTATTTTCTTCTCCCTGTCAAAGGATTTTAAGGGGGGTGTTCCTTATCCGATGCAAGGGTCTAAAGATAGGAGGTTGTGTTATTATAAAGCCCACTGAGGCGAATTTGTAATTCATGATAATGGGCTATGCAAATAAATAAATTGACTTGAATACACTGAAAAACAAGAGGAAATTTAATGTTAAGAAATGTTTCCGGACTCTTTGGAACTTTAAGAAGTTCATATATAGACTGTCTTATTCATACCATGTGTATGAGAGGTCCGTGTTACATCTCATGGTTAGCCCCTATTTTGTGGGGATGGACAAAGATTTAGATGGAGCTTGGGGGAATTGAGGCCAGATGCCCTTCTTGACACCCCATGGTGGGTTTGAACACGCAGCCTCTGGCTCAGGCTCATCAGTTCCTGATCCGCGCGCTCTGCCCCTGAGCTAAAATATGCGTATATTGACTCCAAAATGCATTTCACTCTGAATGGGTGTATGCAGTTGGTTTTATGTTAGAATAATTGAGAACACTGGGTATCAAAGAGGAAAATCCTTCTGTCATTGTAAAACTTACTGTCGAGCCCCCTAACTGAACCAACCATTTGTGATGGGAGCAGTTAGCCTTCTGGAAATGTCAAATCCTCCCCCTTGAGTCCCCCTGATCCAAGCCAGGTTTCAGCCTTGGTGCTCACATAATTTCGATAATGCCAGACTGAAGTGACATCCCACCCTATGCCCTGATATTAGGTCACAATTTCATGGTAACAATTTTATTGGCCTTACAATAGAGTTTCGATTTGATGGTTTGTAGACTTTGCATTACTGCACATATGATTGGATTTTCCATTACAGGCCTGACCTGACAATTAAGTCAAAAAATTTAAAACTCAACAAAACCCAGTTCTCAGGTCTCAATGACCTTTTTCCATGTACATGACATTTTTTTGCTATGTGATAGCTTTAATTTTTGATTAACAGTTCTTTTTGATTTGCAGAAGACCAGCTTTATTCTTACTGTACAATATCTGAGTTATTTGATGTAGTTTGCTTAACAGAGACCTGTTTGTATTGTTTTGAAAACACCGAAGACACACTGGCCTTTTTCTAACAAATGGCCGCTGCACATTTTTAGATCTGATCTTTTAGAGTGACCCTCAGTGAAGATATACACAATTAAACTGTCTTGATCAACAAACTGTGATGTGAAAAGACAGTCGGTAGCTGTTTCACCTCAATCAAACATTGGTTGGTTTGCTTTGGGTGATTATGAATCTTTTGGCAAATGTTGGACAGTGCAAAAACAATGTCACCATCACCGAAGCACATCAGATACCGAGCACACAGGTTAACTTTGACTAATACCCTTGTAGCACAGTGTTGTTTATATTAAAGAGCTTTAAGTCAACTTTATTTATAAAGCAGCTTTTACCAACAGGTTTGCTAGGAAGTACTCCTCAAAATATAGAAAGCTAATTAGGCTTAACAATTGGTGTATTTGTTGGAGAATAACTCTGGAGACCTGAGGCTGTCAGTAAAAATTGAAAGAGCCTGCTCTTATTTATGTGTTTTGTATGTCTGGATATGTATATACAATGTGTCTGGTAGACACAGTAAATGTAGAATTATAAAAATAAAAAAGTAACACTGCCTAGTATTACGGCTGGCGTGGCTGGTCCTTAAAAGAAGTGGACTTTGTACAGTGTGTAAGGAATAAAGTATAATGTGATATTGTATAGCCTCATTCTTGCTTTGTACAAGACTTCTAGATTCTCTCTTTTCTATGAAATTGAAGATGCCTTAGACAGCCGCATCCAGTATTTAAAGGTTTTTTTTCCATCTAATTCCAGGGAACAACATTTTTAGAATTTCTTTTCATTTTGTGTTTTTATTATAATTTATGTTACATGCCAGTGCACTGATAAAAAAAACCAGGTTCCAAATTTGTGACTTTACGTTTAACTGTATATCAATATGTGGTTCCCAAATTCAGACTTTGATCATTTTTCTATTTTTCTCTTGTGAGTGAAGTGCTTTTCCCTCTCCATGCCATTACTTCATAACTGTTTTTACAAGCAGTCCCTGTAAACCCAGACCCAATTAATTTTATAAATTGTACTAAGGTGCTTACTACAGAGAGCCTGCTCCTTTTCTACAGTCATCCCCCAAATAAATAATTCAATCAAGCTGTTTTTGACTTGTTTTTTTAAATAAATCACATGTATCAAATGTTTTAGATAAATCACATGTAGGCTATATTTTCCTCTGTGACCAAAACCACTTTGTGCACAGTGTAGAGCACAGTGTAAAGCAAAGTAGCTTTGTACTGTCTAGGTAACCCTTGTTTCCATATACTTGCAGCTGACATCAGGCTCATTCTAAAGCCATAGAGGCAATCATTCCCTTGAGTGATTTTTAATGCCACTTTGTACCATTGCATTTAATAATGAACCCTGTTATGATTTTGCCAAAATGGGATTTTTCCGATTCTGCAATGAAGATCAATATAAATCATTCAATGGAGATGGGGTTGAGGAATGGAACCCAACATAATTCTGAAATGGCTCTTCTGTTTGAATTTAGTTCAGCTTATTATTATTGTTATTTTAATTAATACTACTACTACTACCCCTACTTAATTTATTATAGCATTGTTTGTGCTATAATAATATATGGCCCTCATATTTAGGGGGAACTTTCATACTGCGTCATCAGAAGGCGACGCAAAGTCGTTGTTTTTTTTCTCCCAACGCGATACAACATAACTGCTTCTAAGACATGACGGAGAACTTCAGCCAGCTGGAAGCCTGAATTGTTTGAAGGGGTTCTGTTGACGGTAATGTTCATGTAGCATCGTCTGAGAGTTAAATTCAGTAAAAATGTCTTGGTCTAGACAGTGTTGTTGTTTTTTTGGTAAAACTAACGATAGACTTGCTTGACAAACACTTAAAGCCACAAACAACGCTTAGCCGCTGTTTGCAATTGCTTACTGGTGCGTCCTAGCCCAGGAAACTTGCTTTAAGCAACAACATGATTTAATCGACCAGTCTTCGGTGTATTCAAAATTATTGTGGCAAAACTATATAAAATATGAGCAAATGTTGAAATCATCAGTTAATTTGATGTGGCGTTTAGTGCTGGGTGACATGGAGAATTCGATTATAGATTATACACGGTGATGGTGTATGTCCTGATATCTGCAAAATTCGTCGTGTTTAGGAACCCAGCTGAACTTCAACTTGAATTGTTTGAATTTCTAACAAAAACAGTTCTCAAATACATCCATATAATTAATTTTGTGATTAATTGGTTCTCGTTATCAATGTACCCAACAACGTTTTGTATCACGACCCATATCTCACTTTGCAAGTGTTTTCATTCTGTGGAAGATATTTCACATTCACGCATTCATCGTGGCTGATAGGTGGGAGATCACTTGGTCTGATTAAACTTTGGACTTCACTTTCTGGAGTATTTCATGGATTAACATGTACCCTCCATTTTTAACCACGCCATCAAACATTTTTCAGAGCTCATAAGAAAGACCACACTAGAGTTAGGACTGAGCCTCACTATGTTGATATAATATCCATATTGTGATGAGGGTAAATATTAGCTGAGATTTTGGTTCTCGTGATTTGATGAAATACCTTAAACGTTGTTAATCCATGGTCTTAACGGCTGTGTTATGGTAAAGTCATATCATTTTCTGAATTGATTATACTTTTAGCGAAGAGAAATTAATGTCTCAGCCTGCTAGGTCATCAAATCAACATCACTGGTGATCTTTTTTCCCCCAAAATTTGCTTGTGTATAAGTATCACATGAAAGCACTGAGAGTCATCCCTGGCTCAAGAATATTGGGATATGTGTTTATTATTTTTAAAGTTTCACTCAATTTTAACCTGAATGAACTCTGGCTCATTTGCAGTTGCTGCTGGGAGCTCCAACTGGCTTTACCTACCAGCTCTATCTGATGGACTCATTATCTTGGACAATGAATCATTATTATTTTTTCTTCAAGTGGTTTTAGAAAGGTTTCAGACCAATAGAAAGAGGAATGGGTGATTTGGGACCAGCAGAGCTGATCTCAGGCCTCTGTCATACAGATGGTAAGGATCCTTTCCCTGTTTGGCACAATGGAACCATCGGCTCCTGTTTTAACCAGCTGGTTCTGGGTGCCTTGCCTCATGCAGGAATGGCAATCTTCAGTGCCTGCTACCTTAGCATTCCCAGGTAAGTCACAAATGTTAAATTGTACTTTATAAATGACGGCAGGGTTTTTAAGACTGGTTACTAAGGTCCTCAGTGTCAGATTTGATCACCGCTGTTCCAGTCTGACAGCCCGTTGATACATATTGCCTCTAGTTTAGCTACTGTTATCTCATACAAGCTTTTCTATAGTAATTTTTGTGATTTGAAAAAACAAATACCAAAAACTTATCCTACTCACAAAGCAAAGTAGAAACATTTCTAGGGATGTACCATTATTACTTTTTCACTGATTCCGAGTACAAATTAATAAGTATTGGCCAATATTGAGTTCATCACTGTTCCATTACTTTTTGTGAAAAGGCAGACTTGGACCATAGTTTTAGGGTGAATGGGCAAATAATTTAGATAAGATCTATTTTTTCCTGCAATCAAAGAATTACAATTTTCCATATGCTAAAATGCTTTAAATCAAGCCATTTGCTTTGATTTAAAGGAATCACACATTTTTGAGCAAAGCACATAGCTTGTAACTTCCCTAGTAGTGTAGCACCTCTGAGACCAAAAGTATATTGCAAGTATGTGGAACTGAATGAATATGAACAAAGACATTACCACTGGATTGTGTTAGTTTTCCCCCCCTTTGCTATTTTTGTTGCACAGTTCTATTATCAAAGAAAAACATTTTGATTTTTCACATTTGTTAATGGTAAAGTATAGCCCAATTTCATGGCATATATATATATAATCGAAAATAGCACATGCACTTTGCTAGTTTTTCCTTCTGTTTAATTTTTATAGTGTGTGGGGTTTTAGTATTTAGTTGAATTTGCATTTTCTGCCCCTAGATGCAATCTCCAGGCACCTCCATCCAATAGTTGGAACCTCAGGCTGGCTTTAGCCTTTCTGGTGGCTCTACTCTTCATAGGAGATATCGTCATAGTAGCCCTGCTCACTCAGGGGGACATGTATCTGGATGTTCTAGCTGATGGCTGTGCCATCTTGGCTTGGCTGGTCCACTTCAGTACCATTGTTGTTCTCCGAAGGTCTGTTTTCAAAAGAACCCGAGGTCCGGGAGTGCTGCTACTTCTGGTTCTTTTAACCTTACCAAACCTGGTAATCACCTTTGTGTCATATTGCCACAGTGAGGCATACAGAAACCTCACAGATCCACTCAGGGTGGCAAGGTTTGCATTTGCCTCAGCTCGGATTGTCCTCATTGCTGCCTACCCACTGGCGTTTGTGTTCCTGTGTGTTAGAGATGGCAGTGGACCGACCTTGTACATCAATGCTTCTGATGGCTCCCTGGAGAATTTGTACCCAGACACAGGTGAAATGGTGGCAGAGGACGGGAGCAGCTGTGTTTCCCGACTCTTCTACTTGTGGCTTAATCCCCTCCTCAGGCAGGGTCAGCGGGGGGAACTGGACAGACCCTGCCAGGTCTACCACCTCCCACAGAAATTGCGCACTGCAGTTGTGCGTCGATATTTTCACAGCTGCTGGGTGGCCTCCCAACAACAGCGAGCGGACTCAAGAGGACAACAGGATCACTGGCCCCGGCCAGTCAGCAGAAACCTTAATGGCACTTTGACTTCATTATATGAGGAGGAATCATTGGAGCTTGACGCTGAGGTAGGGCTGCTGAAAGTGTTCCACAAGGCTTTTGGGCTGCGATACTACATGCTAGGGGTGCTGAAGCTCATGGCCAACATGCTGGGTTTTGCTGGGCCACTTCTCCTCAGCAGCCTGGTAAGCTTTATGGAGGAAGAGGGGGCACCTGTCAGCCAGGGAGCCTGGTGCACCTTCGGACTTTTTGTCAGCACCCTCCTCTCAGCTGTGCTCCGAAACATCTTCATATTCGAGGTTTCTAAGGTGGCATTGTCAGCACGTGCTTCACTCGTGTCAGCTATCTATAGCAAAGCCCTGCGGGTCAGCAATGTTGGCCTGGCTCAGTTTTCCTTGGGTGAAGTGGTCAATTTGATGAGTACAGACACAGATCGCATCTTCAACTTCTTCAACAGCTTCCATGAACTGTGGAGCCTACCCTTGCAGTTCTCCATTTCCCTCTACCTGTTATACCTGCAGGTGGGAGTGGCTTTCATAGGTGGTCTGGGTGTTGCCTTGCTGCTGGTGCCCCTCAACAAGCTCCTGGCCTCTCGTATTCTTGACAACAACAAGCACATGCTGAGGCACAAGGATAGCCGGGTTAAGGTAAGACTGGTTTAGATTGCCTTTACTATATATTTAGGTAGTTAGTGGTACTAGTAGTGGTAGTTATAGTTCACAGTAATTGTACTGCTATTAGTAGTTGTTCCAGTGATAAGAATATGGCAATGGAGAGGACAGTCATGCTTGCATCAAATGGCTGCCAATAGATATATATTTGGCCGGGGCAGACATTTGATCAACTGACTGGTTGGCATCCTATGACAGTGCTACATTGAAAGTCACTGAGCTCTTCAGATTGACCCCTTTTTCAGTCAGTGTTTTTCCAAAGATGTTAGATGGCTGTGTGCTTGATTTTTATGCCTCTACCAGCATTGGATTTGTCTGAGTGAGCATCACTCACTCAGACCCATCGAGGGGGATTCTGCCATAACTTAAAAACCACAAGTGATGTCAATCTCTTCTCTCAGCTGATGGCCGAGATGCTCTTTGGAATACGTGTCATCAAGTTTTATGGCTGGGAGCCGCACTTCACTCGGAAGATCTCTGGCTACCGCAAGCAAGAACTGTCCCACCTTAAAGCTATCAAGTACCTGGACGCTGTGTGCGTGTACACCTGGGCCGCCCTCCCTGTGGTCATCTCCATCCTCACCTTTGTCACTTATGTCTTACTGGGCCACAAGCTGACTGCAGCAAAGGTTAGCACCCAGGGCTGTCCTAAGAGTACTTGTAATTGTCAATTTCAAATGAAATTATTATTGACTATTGGTTTAATACTATTTTCCAATAAACTCAGCACTATTGGTTACCATCATATAGATTGTATCTGGGGATATATTGTTTAAAATTGATTGTAGCTAATAGTACTTGTTCAAAAGGTGAGGTACAGATGCCAGACTCAGTCTCCTCCCCATAGGTGTTCACCACACTGGCTCTAGTGGGCATGCTGATCCTGCCACTCAACTGTTTTCCGTGGGTCCTCAACAGCATCTTGGAGGCCAAGGTGTCCCTGGAGCGCATCCAGCGTTTCCTCATACTATCGAATCAGGACCTCCTTGCATGTTGCAGCCTAGGTAGGTAGGTG
>OMLC01082097.1:0-10294 GCA_900302585.1 Regalecus glesne
AGGTGAGTGTGTGGTAATGCAGCATCCTCTGTAGTTATATGCAAGCCAATGGGAGTAGTTGGTGATTCTGCATATTTTGTGTGTGTGTGTGTTTCTTTCTACAACACGTGGACCATACAGTTGTCTCGTTGTCCTTGCAGTCCTAAACATTGAGCTTAGCTTTACGAAGCGCTGCCGAGATAAACAGATGTGTATGACTACATCTTGAAGGTCAAAGGTCAAGAATTGGGCTAAACTATGGTGTCATGGAAATGATACTATTAGAAACAGTTCTGGCCAATCCCAATGGTGTCCCCAGATAGAACCACATCCTCCTGGCTTCAAATTCGGCCTTAGGAACTGTCTCCATCCATCCATCCATCCATCATCAACTGCTTGCCTGATGTCGGGCCATGGAGTCATGCTGGAGTCTCTTCCCGTGCTACTTGGGTGAAAGGCTGTACAGATCACTGTAACACAACCACATCAAGGGGACTGGTTCCAAACTCAAGCTGAGACCCAAGTGTTCGGTTATACACTCACACGTTTCATTTGAAACGGGCTCATCTGGGGAGGAAATCCCCAAACTTTCTTCTCTTGTTTCTTACTTGACAGGCCAGACTAGGTCAAGTTCTCCATGTCGAGCCTTTGTGGCTTCGCTATTGGCCTACCAGATCTGGTTCTGGATGTGATGAGTTCTGCTCTGGCACAAAGGGTGTGCGTCTTCGGACGGTGCGGTCTGCAGGCCCCTGGGCGCTCCCCTGTGTGGAGCTGCTGTTCTCAGCTCATCCATCGGAGTGAGGTGTTCCTATGAACTGTGGCATGAGGCACATCAACCCTACAGGAAGGTGGGGCTGAGTGTTTTCTTATCACAGTCCCTGTGACCTTCTCATCGGTGACCCACACCGGGGGAGAGCTTGTCCAGGTCACACTCTCAGCGACATTTATTGAGGCCCATTTGATCTATGCCCCTTTTCTTCTCTCCTGCTGGAAAGCTTGTTGAGGGTTCAACACAGATAGAGGAAATGACACAGTGGTGTGAAGCTGGTGTCCCGTGAATCCATATTTCACCGCAAAGTCCCATGAGGCACTTGATGAGAATTGGGTGCCACCGTGACTGACAGCCACTGGGATGCCAGAACAAGCACAAGTGGACTGAGGATGGACAGTGATGTCCACGGACCTTGAGAGTGAGAGGTTTACCATGTTGATATAAAGTGAGCGATAATCCACAACCAGCCAGTGCGTTTTACTTTCAGGGTGATCGGCCCCGTCCCCAGGCCTTGCCAGGGTCTCTGTGGGAGATCATTTGTGATCATTAGCTCTGTGTGGCTTGCAGGGTCTTTGATGGATATTCTGCAGCCTACAGCAAGTCTCTTCAGCTGCTGGTTCAATCCAGGGCACCACACACTTTGCCATGCCTCCGTCCACCATTTTGCCAAACCCCGGTATCATTTATCAAAACTGAGGGAACAGATCCTGGCTCCTTTCAGCAGGGGACCATGGTGAACTGTGAGGAAAGCATACTCCTCCTTGCAGGGCTTCTCAGGATTGGTGCAGTGATTGAACTCTGGCCACCCAGCCTGACACATCCCCAGGATGACAGGACCCAACCTGCCCACCATGAGAGGTTCTCTCAGACCATCCCGGTAAGATGTGCTCGCTAGGAGATCCTCGATGATGCCTGCCACAGAGATATCCGTGCTCTCCATCAGCTCATCATCTGCATCCGCTGCTTCTTCACACGACAGCACACTCGACAGCGTGTCCACTGTAGATAAGGTTTTCCCAGGAACATGAGAAAGTCTGCAGGAGTAACACGAGTCTCATTCTGAGGCACTGAATGAATGGAGGCAAGACGTCCAACACTCGAGTCCACCGGAGTCTTAGAAGCAGATTGTGGTCTGTATGACTTGTGAAGTACTAGCCAATTAGGATGTCAGGGAACATCTCACCTGAGGACCCCCGTTTCTACCCCTGCATATCTCTGTTCACCTGGTGTGAGAGACTGACGGAGAGACCAAAGGCCTCCGTTCCTCACCCTGTGTCTGTTCAACCCAAAAGATGATGCATCTGCAGGCAGCTCGGCCTCCTTATTCGGGTCACATGGGGTGAGCACGGGGGGGGGGCTAACAACAAAATCCTCCTTGAAGTTGTTTATAGCTTTGACTTGGTCAGGCCCTCAGAACCAGTCCTTTTTTCTTGGACAGAGGGTCCCTGAGGGCTTTGTCTTTTACGACAAGGGGTCTTTAAAGAGGACAGCTCTGGCCTGGCCTCACGTTAAGAGAGTATGGCCACCGTGTCAGACGTGGGAGTAGACCCAGGCTAGTGATGGCTGGTTTGACCGGCAGAGCTGTGCGTATACTGGTAATTCCATATGCTTCCTCCAACAACTGCTTCTTATCATGCTGCGGAAGCATATTTGTTACTCCTAATGCATCTGGTGGGAGGTAGCGTGGTCCCAGTAAGAGTTTGGAGACTGGGTGGAGTATTGACTTTTCCCAGTCTTTGAACACAGTATGAAAAGTGTGGTTTGGCTTTACAGTCACATTCACACCCGTGTCAATTCTGAACTTAACATTCCTGTTTTGAATCTTGACGTGAACAATCCCAGAGTCTCCATTGACATCGGATGTGGCTAGGAATAAGCTATCACCCTGTTCTTGCACGTCATTGACAATTTTTTTTGGGGGGGGACGATCCCCTTTCTTCCCCCAGCTCATTTCCACATCCTTCTTAGCAAGCTAATATCGGCGCGAATCATGCTAGCATCGTCGGAGAAAAGAAACTTGCACCAAAAAATAGAAATAAAAACTTCTTCAAGACCGACACTGACACCAAGTCAGTGTATCTGTTTGATTACATCTACGTAGGTGATGGAGGTTCATACAAACAGAAACTCGCTCTATCGTGGTAGCTCAGTGGTGAGAACGCTTCAGGAACTGATGAGCCAGATGCTGCAGGTTCAAACCTCCTGCAGAGCATCAGGATGGACATCTGGTCTTAATACCCCATGTTCCACCTAACTCCGTGTCCACCCCACAACTTGGGGACTAATTGCGATACATTAAAATGGACCTCACTGGGGTAAGAAATCAAAAAGGGTTGAGACTCCAGCTCACCCAAGGGGGGGGTCCCACACTGTGGGCTAAACCTTGACGTAAATCTGATAGGGGGGGGACTATTCAGATTATACCAAATTGTCCAGTAATGTCCTCAGAGTAGCTCCACTAGGATATTTTGCGAGGGTCAAAAGGGGTCTTATTCCTGAGCTAGTCATCTGGCAGCATCTCCAAAAGACAAAGAGAAAGGCACCTAGGTGTCAGTTTATTAGACTGAGTCTTCACTTCCGTGCCAGGTGGGCCCAACTCAGATTAATGGAACGCAGATTTCCCAATAAAATGGTCCTAATCAGTTGGGTGGCGTGCATGTGTGAAGAGACAGAGGTTTGTCATCAGGGTGACTAATCTATTTGCATAACCAAGAGGGTAAGAGGGGTCTGTCTTACGTGTCGTGTTTACTCCCCATGCTGTGGGGGTGGACAGAGATTTAGATGGAGCTTAGGGGATTAAGGCCGAATGCCCGTCCTGATGCTCTGTGGTGGGTTTGAACCCACAGCGTCTGGCTCATCGCTTCCCAGTGCGTGCTCTATCACTGAGCTAGCGTGGCCCCCTCCGTTGCATAACCTTGAGGGTAATGCCTCCCCGACAGTAATGCCACAGTGTGCTAATCACTCTGGGGGAATTTTTGATTTTGCATGCTTTGCTCCACTGAGGTCAAGGCACAAGGTGAGTAAATAACAGCACCCCCTTGAGAATCTCAGCATCCTGCTCAAGTCTCCTTGAGCAGGGCACCTGCTGACAACAGAAGACTGAAGTTTTCAGTTTGGTCGGTGAACTTCCTACTCTCTTTCTAGTCGGTGGTTCGATCCCCTTATCCTCGCAAAAAATGTGTCAGGGGTCCCTGACACAAAGACAGAACGAGCCTCTTCACCATTCCACCGACACGCACGTCTTACGCCATCAACAGACGGACTAACCGATGAAACCAGCTAGTGAGTTGGTGGTCTCAAATGAAATCTCACATACCCATGGTCCTCTATGGCGCGTGATCGAGTGTCCCTGCTGTAAACATATGCTCCTGTAATGGTCGAGGCTGATTTATAAGAAGAAACCCAGCACTTAGCGGTAAGCTATATAACCTTAGTGCTATACATTTTGTCTATGAGCCTGTACGCATGTGTCCACATTAGTCCACTAGGGCAGGCATGTCTGTGAATAGGTGCTCAATTATGGATGTGTTTCTATGTGGCAGAGCAGGTGTTGCCTGGTATGAATCCATGTGCAGGACTTCATAGAGAATGTACAAGGCTGTGTGTGGGATTTGCGTGTGACTGCTTGCACATCTATGTGTTTCTGTACCCGGTTGTGTGTACATGCGTGTGTTTGTGTGTGTTCCTAGTTCTGCTGCTGTCTTTATTTATGGTGCATTAGATCATGTATAATGCTTGGCCTTGATTATTGATTTGCATGAGAGTGACTCAGAAGAGGCTTTGCAGCACACAAACCATCACCAAACCACACTCGTGTGGGAGGGATGTGTGTGTGTGTGCGAGTGTGCATGCAAACACACACACACACACACATCCAGATTCATCCGAATGGAAAATACATAAAGAGATAATTCGTTATCCACGTCACATTGTCTCTCTCACACACACTCACACCTGCCTGTGTGTTCAATGCATGGACACACATGTGGGTAAGATGCAAGACTACACGCAAAGAGGACCATTCTGTGTCACAGTTAAAGTGAAAGTGTGTGTTCGTGCCGGGTATGTGTGACGTACGTGTGATTAAGAGTGGACTCAAAAGTGTGTGTTTGTGTCTGTGTGACTGTCACGGGATTGGCCAATGCTCAGAGTCTCACAGGTCAGAAAGGACAAGCTCATTGTTTGGTGAGGTCAAGTAAGCATTGAGTAACACAGACTTGCACACACGTGCGCCCGCACACACAAAGATGCTATAAACTATCGGCCCCTTAGGTTGGATCAATACATTTATTTAGGGATGTCATCATAGCTAATTGATCATTACATAATTGTTAGCTGGCATTCCAGTCAGCGCTAGTAAAATTTACAGTACTCAGTCAGATCAGGTGTTCATATTTCCTCCCATGGAATCACGTCATCCATCTATTTTCTTTCAGAAAGTCTTTGGAGAACGGTATCTCATATTTCAGTTTAGTGCAACAGTTTTTTTTAATTTTCTATCAGTGGCCATGGTGGCTCAGGGTTGCCTCTAAGTTGGGCATGGTGGGTTCGACCCCACCGCGGGGCATCAGGAAGACAGCATTCGGACTTAATCCCCATGCTCAGTAAACATGAGGCATGTAATCTAAAGCCCATTGAATGGTCACAAAACTAGAAGAGTTCTATCAATGAATGACTACATTCGCCATTCATCTATTCATCATACAAAATACAGCGGGGGGCCGCCGTAGCACGGGGGAGTGCGTGCTTTAAGAACTAACAAGCCAGAGGCTGCGGGTTCGAATCCACCCCAGGGTATCAGGAAGGGCATCCAGCCTTACTCAACCACGCCTACCCTGGGAACGACTGGTGACCTACCCAGAGAGTTTCTCTGGCTTCTGCCCAATGAGTACTGGGAGGGGCACCAGTAGATCCGGGACCTCCCTTTGGATAAGCGGTTGATGATGATATGACACAGGACGTGACATAAAAAAACACAACACTATACATTTTGAGCGAGGAGCAGCATCCATATATGGATGGATGATGGATGACAAACCAACAAAGAGTGGAATAGGCCCAGTTCAGCTGTGTGCCTCAGAGTTATCTCATATTTTGTGAGGGTTGACGTCACATCGAGTTGCAAAAGCAGCGGGTGTCATAAGAGCCTCTAAAATGCCCTCTAAAGTATACAGAGAAAAAGGGCAATCGCAGTTTACTGCGAGACTGTAGATGAGATTTAGTGGCACTTTGAGCTTTTCCCGGCTTTGCTTTACTATTATGGGATGTCATCCAAGATCGAGTGACATAGGGGGCATCAACTCCACACAGCAGACACTGTAAAATACACCATCTGGCAGACTGACACAAATGATTCCTCCAGCATTTGGGTGTTTTGAAATAGAATATGATGCTGACGAGTTAGTGTGTGTGTGTATTTGGTTCCAACCCCAGATTCAATTCAGGTTCCAATACCTGATGTAATTTCCAGAAGAAGCTATGATCATTTAAGGCCTAAATATGCATTCTACAAAACGTATGACGTACGACGGCAAACGTGGATGATAAATCTTTACCCCTGATAGCTAATGTTTGTAGGGGAACTAGTGCAGAGAGTCCCTCCACATGTCACTGAAACTTAGCACAAATCTTCTCTTTTAACTGGAAATAGAGGCATTTAGCTGGTTAGCTCCAAAAGGTAGCCATGGCACCGGAAGATTCTTGTGAGTTGACAGCAGAGATGTGTGATCAAAAAGGTGATCAAAACAGCATCACCACTTTTAAACGCTAATCCAAGGATGGTATGTAGCCAATGCAGCTGAGTAACCTAAGAGCCAAAAGGTCAGCATGAATCAAGTCCATTTTACTTCCATAGCCTATTATTAAAAATTACAAATGTGCCTCAGAGGGCTTTACAACATCACACAACATTCTGTGTTTAGACCCTCATATCAGATACAGAACAACTCCCTAAAATTCAAAGTGTCCTTGAGCAAGACACTGAATTCCCAAATGTTAAAGCTCGGAGATGGAATGTGGACGTGTCAAGGTCTTTTTTCCCCCACCCCTTACCTAATGAGTGCTGGGATAAGCCCCTGCAGGACCCCGCCACCCGACCAGATACTAGTGGCCAACGCTGGATTTATGGATGGATGGATGATGAACTTTGAAAGGACTGCAGTGGCTCAGTGACAGAGCACGCACACTATAAACCAAGCATCACAGACCCCACCCGCCACACTATGGCAGCCCAAGTCTCCCAGCCACCTCTCAGGTCACACACACAGAAAAAAAGAGAATGAGGACTGTGTTCAGAAAAGACATGTGAGAAAAGAGGACGGTTTGTATTAGTCAATAACATGCGCTCTATCATCCATAATCTCATCGACAGAGCAGTGCTTGGTAAATTCATTGAGACAGAAACCCAGCCGCCATGCAGTGCAGGTTGTGAATCAGTCACTTAGGTAGAAGGTCAATATTGGAGCAATCTCTATTAGAACCTGTGCAGCGTTCAGACTTACTGGATGTGACCTGATGTTCAGCAATATGTCCTCTCTGGCACAGAAAGCTTGGTGAGGCACAATAAACTCTGCACGGGCAGCAGCTGACTTGTCAGGGAAATTATTAGGAAATGTGGCCGTGCTAGCTCAGGGGGTAGAGTGTGTGTGCCTTGGGGCAGGGGGTTTGAATTCACCGTGAGGCATCAGGAGGGGCATCTGGCCCAGCTCCATTTAACCCCATGTCCACACCCACAATGTAGGGTCTAATTGTGTCATGTCAAACTGACCTTTTCTATCATTATAAAATGTGGCCTGATATAAAGCCCAACCAATCAGAAAGTTTAACTTCTCCGTGTGTACGGTTTTTAAACACTTCTGACCACACAAATGGTTGCTGCAGTCGGACCATATGGTTTGCACTGGGGATGAAACAAATAAAGCTGTCCAAGTTGGATGATGGTTGCATGAGAGACAGCCAGACGCGGACAGAACCAGGCAGGTATCACTGCATGATTTAGGAGCATTTTATGGTCAATGGAATGAGTTTACAATTACATGCCAGATGTGTCTAACTCGCGTTAACGGTAATGGCGTAGCATTAAGCCAGCCATGATGAAGTTATCTGTCTGTGTTTTATGAGTGCTGGTGGTATGCTATAAATCTGGACCCTATCATTTTGCCTGTATGTGCATAGCAAATGTGCTTTGCCATGTGTGTATGTGTGTACATGCATGTGTGTGCTTGAGTTTGTAACTGTGGCATATGCAGAATACATTGTTCATAGTTTTGCTGGAAAAAGATAGCTTAGATAGACAGGGTCAACATATCTGAATACACTATTGGTCAAGAGAGTACTAGATCCCCCCCCCATCTGCCCCAAGATGTAAAGTGTACATGCAGCTAAAGGCACAACAAGTCTGTAGGATTTGTCCGTTGCGATTTGCAAACATGTTGGCCCCGCCTCCCTGTCACAAGAAAGACACGCCCCCTGACAACAGTTACCAGAACACATCTCAATGTACGGGCCAACTCCACATCCAATATCCTCCCCATCCTCTCCTTCTGCGCTTGTCAGCGAGTGAAAGCCTAACCCAGAACAGCGAAGTAAGAAAAATGAGAAAATACAGGCAGAGGACAGGCTTTCTGCAGATAGACACTGCCACACATGTCTCGTGGGTCATTAGTTCTGATTGAGGGATTGTTTTGGCATGAGCATATAATTGTTTCAGGAATATCCTAATCATTCCATCTCAGAGAAAGCATTTAGCAGGCAAATAATCAGAAATTTGGTTTCTCCGATTTACAGATTTGGAATTTAAAACTTGGGGAGGGGTAGCTACGGGGTAGAACCTGTGCTTTGGGAACTGAAGACCCAGAGACTATGGGTTCAAACTCACCACAAGGTATCGGGAAAGGCATCTGACCTTAATCAGCCATGCCTGCTCTGAGATGGAATGGCAACCTGTCCAGGGCGTTTCCCCCACCTTTCACCAAATGAGTGCTGGGATAGGCCCCGGAATGGCTCCGTGACCTGACTTCAAATGAGCAGTTGACAATGAATGGATGTATTGATGCTGTTTAGTTTTCCAACACTGCTTTGTTGAATTGTCTTTGTTGAGTTGATGTTTGTTCATATTTGGTCCGTTTAAAAAACAGGATCTAAACACAACATTTCACCCACAGTCGTATTAAAGTGTTGTTGAATTTGTTGTGAAACAGCCAAAAGCTGGGCCTCTTGCTTTCAAGATATGTATAGAGTTTAAATACTTTATGACTAGAGACACAGGGCCAAATAATTTTGTTTTCTACACACTTTAACCACACGCACACAGACAGACAGACACACACACACACACACACACACTTGCACGTCCAAAGACTTTCTTAAGCATCTCTTTACCTCCTCCCTCTCTGCCCTCCATTCCTTCCTGCTTTGTTGAGGAACGGTGATAAAGTCGATGAATATTCACAGAGAGTTTACAGTCGAGTGTATGGGGGGTGGGAGTAAAAGTAGGAATGAGTGGAAAAGATGAGAGGAAACAGAGAGGGAGAGGAGGAAGCTGAGAGAGAGAGAGAGAGAGAGAGAGAGAGAGGTGGAGGTTTGGCTCCTACGTGAAGGACCGGAGGCAGGAGCTGCAGCGAGGCACTACTCTGAATACAGGATGCACTCCTCCTTCCAACTATCCACCCCCCCATACACCTCACCACCATCCCTTCCACCCAGCTTCCCTCACTCGTCCTCTCGATCCCTCCCACGCTCTTGAGGAATCAATAGTCGCAGATTAATCATTCTGCTCAAGGCACTTGCGGAGAGAACGACAGAATGAGAGACAGAGAGAGAGAGAGAGAGAGAGAGAGACTGAGAGATAGAGAGAGAGAGAGTCTGGAAGAGAGATAGAATGAGAGAAAAGGAAGACATTGTTTGCATGGGGATGGCAATGCAGTCGAGCGCGTGATCACACCTTTTCAATGCTTTGAGCCTGAATAGATGTTATTCAGTGCTTCTCTGGTTGTTTAGGGATGAGTAATTACTGTTGTCATGGCGGTTGTTGTGGCGCCCCCGTTAGATCCTCTCTGTGTCATTACGCTGAGATGGTGTCCTTAGCCTGGCTGGAATCACAGTTAATTAAAGGGAGAGAATCACAATTTTCAACATGATCTCTCTATACATACTATGGAGGAACACCACATTAGCAGCCATAACACAGAGCAGTCTTCTGTTTGCCACTGTGGGGAAGTGTCTGTCTATGATGTCACTTTGAGGGTGACAATATACTCTCTGGTTAGTCCATCTTCAAACCAGGAGGTGAGTTTTCATCTTCCTGGATTATCCAGTCTTGTTTCTATTTCTATTTGTACAGTGTGTACAAATAGAAATTCAAAACGACTTCATATGATTCAAAGTATCGATTTGGTGGCTCATTGACGTACAGGTAACCACATTGCAGGAGGGTGAATTTCACACACACTTTGATCATCAACCCTCAGATGGGTGCAATGGACTAATCGCAGACATGGGCCAAACTTTTATTTGAGATATACTGGAAATAGTTTGGGGGGGGGA
>OMLC01082104.1:0-15470 GCA_900302585.1 Regalecus glesne
GTGTAAGTTTATTTTTCCAAAACATATTATCTATGCATTATAAGCAGTTTCAGTCTAGAAACATTTTGCCAGACTGTAACCGAATGGGGCGGCATTGCCCAGTAGGTAGGGCAGTTGTCTAACAGTCAGAAGATTAGTGTTTTGATATCCAGTTCCTTCAGAAAGCATGTCGAAGTGTCCTCAGGCAAGACACTAAACCCGTAATTGATTGGGATATAAGAACAAGTCCATTTGCCATGTATCATTTGGGATAACGTGAAAATTAGCCTGATGGTTAAATCTGGTGTATTTACGTTCTAAATGTTGATTAATATGTGCTGTCCCTATGAAGGAGATTATATTTAATCCTACATCTGTCTACAATCAGGCAATGCATGGTATCACTTTTTTGTATAAAAGCTCCCCACAATACAAATCTTTATTCACCAGTCAAGCTGTAAAAATGTATTTCACTGGCATGGAGGCTTAATGGTTAGCACTTGTATAAGACTTCAATAGGGTCTTGGGTTTGACTCAGGTCCATCTGTGTGGGTTTGGCATAGTCTCTGTTTGTAAGGGTTTCTTCCCACAGTCTAAAAACATGCATGTAAATAGAAATTTAATCCCAAAGTTGTTTTCTGAGTGACTGTTTTGTTTGGGCCCTTGTGATGGTCTAGTGACCTGTCCAGAGTCTTTTGCCTTCTGCCCAATCTTACTAGGACAGACTCCAGCCCCACTTCAACCCTTAATTTGAATAAATGAGTGTAGATGACGGATGGATGGATTTTGTTCCGCTTAACCTTTTCTGCCTGTCTTGTCAGCTGAGGAAGAAGCACCTTAAACTTTCATCACAAATGTTATTTTGTTGCATGTTTATTTTCCAGTGGGGTACCCTGCACAGGTTGTCGAGACCATCTTAGGGTCACAACTTGAACTTGCAATTATGTAAACAATACTATTCAAACAATGATCTGATTGCAGCCCCTCTCTCCAACAGCTTGGCTCTCTGGAAAGATGGAATAGACTGTTGTAACAGATGAGTCCTCATTATCCAGATGGTAAGTGGGCCTGAATGCACCAGACCTGAAAAGAAGCCCTTAGGAGACAGTATTTTGTTCACTGTGAAAAAATAATAATGAAGAAACACATACACACACACTTGTGTGTGTGTGTGTGTGTCGGTGTGTATGTATACACATGCACACACACTTATTTGAGTTGACATTATGCATATCGGCTGTGAAATTTAGCTAAAATTTATGAACTATAATTTTTTGGGAGGGCAGTCATCAACAGCATTTTTGGTAATATGCATATCACACATATTTGTTGTAATACTCACAAAACTAAACACGCAAGTTGTCTTTTTACTTGACTGTCTACAGTATATGTGGGGTAATATAGGACATTGGAAAACATATTGTCTTACTCATGTGATATAGAAAGCCACTCCTGCATAAATACTATACACCTACAGTATTCTCTTTTCCGTGTTCAGAAAGACTGCCGTATTTGTCCCTGTTCTTACCGAACAACTGTGTTCAGTTGCCTTCACCTTGTCTCTAATTTCTGAGACCAGCGCTAAGCATCATGCAACAACCAAAGCTGGTGGTTTGGGATTTAATCACCATTTCCTATATTTTTCCTCCCCCTACTGGCAGTGAAGTAACTTTTCATGCTGAGAAAGTAGTTGCAGCAATCATGACTGATAAGCCAGTCATTACGGGTGCACTATCCTAGAAAGGGTATGACCAAAGAAATACAGCACTCAGCCACTCATAAACTCATATATCAAATCTCATATTTGAATATATATATATGTAAGTGTAAAGAAAAACGTATCAATATATACACAATGTTTGACACAGACACAAATGCATACTTAAACACACCCCTATGCGTGGGCATCTGTTGTCTTCCATGCAAAGACTCGTGATTTAATTCCAAGCTTAGTTTCAATAGCTAGTGTATGGTTATATAAATAGTTTAAATACAGCCTTGAACCATTCCAGGCTGATTTTAATCCAACTCACCAAAATAGTCTTGGCCCATTATAGAGGGGGGATTACCATTCTGTTCATGCTGAAAGAGAATGGCAAACTCCATAGTTGGAAATCAATGCAAAGGCCATCAAGCTAGAAGTTGTTGTTTTTTCCTCTGGGAATGCAAAGGGAAAACCTACTCTGGTTCTCTAACATCATGGGCATCGAGAAGGGCATTCAGCCTTAGTCCCCCAAGCTCCATATAAGTCCACATCCATCCCCTACAAAGTGGTTACTAATCATGACTTGTAAAACAGACTCTTATTGTGGCTGGAAAAGAAGGAAATTCATAATTAATTGAATGGGTACTGCAGTCTCCTAATTTTTTAAGTGCCTGTTTATTATTATTATCAACATCTGTGGATTGCGATAAACCAGCTTCATGTGTTCTTGCTTACGGAGTTGACTTACTATTTAATTTATTCTCAGAACCGGCACTTGAAGGTTGTACAATTATTTTTCATAATCTAACAATTTTTTTTTTATCGCAGAAAAAGTGAAAAAGCTGGTCTGCTCATCAACTGTTGATATTTGGTCGTCAACCTCTGGTTTAGCTTCATAATAGAATAATCTATATGGCATAATTTTCTGTGCCTGTATGTTTTGCTCTCGCAAATTGAAATTTGACTAATCTTTACACGTGCTTTGGGAACCGACAAGCCAGAGGCAACAGGCTCAAACCTGCTACAGGGCATCAGGAAGAGCCTCCTGCCTAAATTCTCCAAGCTCTTATCGAAGTCCGTGTCCACCCTCACAGTATAGGGACTAATCCTGACATGTAAAATGGACCTCTATCTTATTTCAGAAAATGACGCATGTAGCTGCTTTGTCAAGGGGACTATCTCCTTCGATTTGATAAGGACAGGATGAAGATACAATAGAATGTAAAACTATTTCTTTTATGTGTCAGAACTTGCCTCAAAAAATGCTCGGTGGTAAATGTGTTGGTGTATTCACTGTCTGTTGTCATTGTTGAATTTTGTTTTATGTGCAATTATGATTTTCATATTCTGCTGCTTTTCCCTATCAGGAATTGCTACAACACTGATGGCTTAGTTGCAGGACACAGCGAAGGTGCGAAGGTGAGACCAATCATATTACTTGCTACGGGTAACAAGCACATGAGTTCGACACAATGACTCAGACAGAGCTGCTTTCCATCTCTCTTACTGCCTTTAATTGTGAATCATAAATATCACACAGTCCCCCTTGGATATGTCTACAGAGAACACACAGCACCTGCTCATGACTCTGTCCTAATATCTAAGCAGTTAAACTTAATGTTGCCCATTGTCAGGCATGAATAAAATAAGGGAGAAGAGATGGGCATAATGAAATAAAAGAATGGATTACGATTGCAGGGGAGAATGGAGGATGACTTGGAGAGAAAGATCATTAAATTTCATATCCAGCATGGCATTTCTGTTCTGCACAGGGGGTCTGCATTCTTCAGCTTGTCAGTCTTCATGAATAGTAAATTAGCATGAGTACACGCCCTTACACAAGTGTGTGTTTGCATCTAAACTATTAAAAGCCCCTGGAAAAAGATCAAGGGTGTATTTTGAAAGTGAAGCTGGGCATAGAACATTGTAACTTAGTTGGCGTGTCAGGAATTGCTCTCAATTACCTTTGCTTTGTGCACCACTGTTTGTTTCACTAATGACATAGATGGGGATTAAGCACTTGGCTTCTTGCTAATTAGCCTGCTAGCACTCCCTCGATAGCCCGAAGCAGACCTCAGACAAACAATCATCAACCAGTGGACAGCACTTTTGTTTCCACCTCAGCAGCCTCCACATTCCCATGCTTCTCTCACGTTCAGTGGAACAAATTGCTAGGTGGATAACTTGAATATGAAGATGATTGGGAGGAGAAATGTATTCAGAGTTGAATTTGAGTGGAGGTAAGCAATCTAGGAGTTAGCAAGAGATTTTGAAAACATAATGCAAAAAGCCTGCATCCTCACTCCTGCATAAGAGCCTTGTGAAAGAGAGATCTTTACAAGGTCTCTACTAATTGACTGATAAGGAGCAAGCACTGAGAAAAAAATTCTGTCTCTGTCTACGGCACCTGTGGTGGCCAAAGAGACCTCATTCTTTTCTCAGACCTCTTTGTCCCCAAATCTCTCTGATTGCCTGTTAAATTTGGTCCTGTAAATAATCGGACAGCTATAGTTAATCCTGACAACTATCGGCTGTATAGGATTATTTACTTGATGAATTGGTGCCGGTCCAAGACAAGATATGTATATACTAAATAACAGGGGTCAGAACCAAGCTTAACAGACATTCACATAGATTTAAGAAAAAAAACCCACAGTCATAAGTAAAGGGTTGATAAAGTAAATGTATAATTCATGTTATTCGTGATTGACAAATGTCAAGTAACGAGGGTTAATAAAATTGGCGGATGGTTGGTTGGGTGCTGTGAAGTGCTGGCAGTGCAAAACAAAGTATCATGGATCAGGGGAACCAATGTTCCATAATTTGAGAATGCACTCTTGAATCACCGTTGATAAGGATCATATAATGATTAACCAGGAAGATGCCTTGCTAATTTACCCTAAATTTACTCCTCATATAACACATACTTCTATCAGTATCCTTTTGCAAGACACCTCACCTCCACCTGCTACAGATGCATCTAGATACATAGATAGATAGATGGTTCTGTCCACATCTCCTATAACTTTAATGTGTAGTTATTGGTTATGCTAACAATCCAAATTTACTCAGAATTAAATTATTCATAATAATCAAGCCAAGGGGCTGCATGGCTCAGTGGATAGAGTGGTCATCTGGCGATTGGAAGGTTGCAGGTTTGACCCCCACGCCTGCAGAGAAGTGTGTCAAGGTGTCCTTGAGCAAGACACTGTTCCCCTAATTGCTCTGCCCTGTGATAGATTGGCGACCTATACAGGGTGTACCCCGCCTTTCGCCCAATGAGAACTGAGATAGGCTCCAGTTCCCCCGCGACCCTATTTGGGATAAGCGGTTGACAATGGCTGGATGGATGGATGATAATCAAGCACTAATAGATACCCCCTTGCTTAACCAGGCATATGGTCTGGTATCATTTTACTCTAAAGAGGTCAGTCGGGTATAGCAATACATTCCAAAATGAATCTTAATGTATATACAATATCCTATTTTGTTTTGTAGCTTGTATTGTAAACGACCTTATCAAGAAGTTCTTTGTGAAGTGCTGTGACATTCCCAATGCAGTAACTGGTATTGAATCTATATTCACTTTCTGTCCTTCTTACCATTCTTAAACATTCTCATCTAAAAGTGAAGCATAAAAATTGAATTCATTTTCAAAATTGAATTTTCATTATTTCAAAATCCCCTTCATTAAGGGGCAGCATAATTCAGGAGGTAGAGCAGTTGTATAGTAATCAGAGGAATAGTGATTCAATCCCTGGTTTATTCAGAGAACATATTGAAGTGTCCTTGAGCAAGACAGTGAACCCCTAACTGCTTGGGACAACAAATGAAATTAGGCTGGTTGCTAAATCTGCTATATATGCATTTAACTTTAAGTGTTAATGTCCACTGTCCCTATAAATGGCCATCTGTCTGTCTATCTATCTGTTTATATCTGTCTGTGTCTTTCTTTTTATATATTTATTTATTATTTATAACAATGTTTGCCACCGACACATACTACCATTGACCCGAAGATGTTCCTTTTGAAATTTTATTTCAGAAAACAGGATCTTAAAAGGAAAGGTAAACAATACAAATTTCAATCTCCTTTTAGTTCTGGAAAGTAATTACGGCTTTGCTGGGGTGTAACCCTCAGGAGATTTGGATTGGCTTTTGAATTAATCATTGTGATTGAAAACATGGAGACGAGCTTCACGAAAATTGGCTCTACCAACTTCACTTCCTGAAAGAAACACATAAGACTGTGTGTCCGAGGACTCTAATTAAATGCTCTTTTCTTTTCTTCAAATGAATTTGCATTTGCCTTACCTGGATTTCATGGAAAAATAATCTTATGAGTGTAGTATGTTCACATATCAGCCCAAATATTAAAACCACTGACAGGTAATGATCAATATTGATTATCTCATTACAGTGGCTCCTGTAAGGGGTGGGATATATTGGGCAGCAAATGAATGGTATGTTCTTGAAGTTAATATCTTAGAAGCAGGGAACATGGGGAACCATAAGAATATAAGTGACTTTGATGAGGGTCAAATTGTGATGGCTAGACAACTCGGTCAGAGTGTCTCCAAAACAGCAGGTCTTATGGGGTGTTCCTGGTATGGAGTGGCCAGAACCTACCTAAAGTGGTCCAAAAAAGGACACTGGTAAACAGGTGACAGGGTCACGGGCACCCAAGGCTCATTGATACATGTGGGGTGTGAAGGTTAGCCTGTCTGGTCCAATTCCACATAAGATCTACTGTAGCTCAAATTGCTGGAAAAGTTAATGTTGGTTATGATAGACGAGTGTCAGAACACACAGTGGTTTGCACCTTGCAACCTATGGGTCAGAGTACCTATGATGAGTGTTGTCCACCACCAAAATAACCTACAATGGCTAAATGAGTGTCAGAATTAGACCATGGCGCAATGGTGACCAGGCATGATGAATTTTGCCTTCTTTTACAGCTTGTGGATAGCCAGGTGCATGCATATCGTTTACCAGGGGGAGAGATAGCACCAGGATACACTATAGGAAGAAGGTAAGGGTGAAGCAGCTGTGCGATGCTCTGGGAAATGTTGTTCTGGGAACCTTTGGGTCCTTGCATTCATTTGGCTGTTACTCTCAAGTACCAACTTCCTAAACATTGTTGCAAACCAAGTATACTTCTTCATGGCAATGCTGTTCCCTGATGGCAGTGGCCTCTTTCAGCAGGATAATGTGCCTTGACACTGAGTTCAAGTGGTTGCCTTGGCCTCCAAATTACCCAGATCTTACTCTTATCAAGCATCTGTGGGATGTGCTGAAAAAAATATCTGAATTACAGAGGTCTCACCTTGCAACATGCAGGACTTAAAAGGATCTTCTACTAACATTTTGGTGCCAGATATCAGAATATTTTCAGAGGTCTTGTGGAGTCCATGCCTCAATGTGTTAAAGCTGTTTTGGTGGCACGAGGGGTACCTGCACAATATTAGGCAGATGGTTTTAATGCTTTGGCTAACCATTGTATACTGGTTTAATGATCAAATGGAGGTCTTAATTGACCAGTTGGATCATTTCACTATCTATTAGTGTTTCCCATCTAGAGGATCTGGAAAACAGGAAAGAATCATGACCAACTCATGTAGATTCTTGGATTTCAGCTAGCATTTTTTATGATGCCATCAGATTTTAGGACAAGTACCAAAAAATATATAAGCTATTAAAATGTGAGAATCTTCCAGACTGTCTACAAAGAGAAGGACAGATGGACAGATAGAAAGGCACATGAGTAAGAAGGCAAATAGGCAGCAAACTTTCTATGAATCTTAACACAGATTTCAGACTGTTGACAAGGATGTTGGATGAATCAATAAAAACACGAGGTTAGTTGTGAGAATTACTGATTTGATGAAAAGACTTCTCTACCTAATAAGCATGTCAATTCAGTATTTTATTTCATTAAGGGGAAAACAGAATGAGTCATTTAAACAAGACTGTTCACAATGGATAGTACTTATGTAGTAACTTTGAGTCTCAAACAGTAACCTAAAAGTAATGAACATCTTATTTTGTTAATCCTCAGCAAAATATTAATATTCTGAACACAATGAAGTGGCTCAAGAATACTGAAGCTACCTAGGCAACATAAAGTGTTGTTTGATTAAATTCAAGTCACGGGGTTTTTGATTTTGACGTTTCATCTTATTTTTTTTTCTTTTAGATTTTGTGTCAAGAGATTTAAACCTGTTCTATTCTTGTAAACTAGGGGGTCAATATAAGAATTTTATGGCAGGACTGCAACCTTGGGTTAGCCAATGTCAGATCTCTTGTATGGCTTTGGAGAAAAATAAGCTAGATAGATGTCCTTGAAGTTCTTCCTATTCCCATGGTACGTCAAAAGAGAGGAAGCTAGTTAATGAGATCGTGGTGGCAGGAAGACTAGCGTCTTAGAATGCTGATGATTTACATTATGAAAAAACCCAGCTGTCTAGTGTCATGCTCATACTTACGCACCCTGGGTGGGTTAAGACGGCTTGAATTCCCCAGGTCTGACAGGGTGCTGGCACCACAGAATTCATTAAAGCTGTGTGAGGGAATGTTTTCATGGTAAAATAATTACTATCAGTGTTGAAAATATCCCCACAAGCCCCAATGGAAATGAAAAAAAAAACTTAGTTGTATGGATTTGTTGATTTACCTAATCGTCAAATGCTGAAAACGTACGTGCTTTTCCGCAAACTCTTTTTTTTATTGTTACACGGGAAGAGCTGTATTTAATGCACTTGCAGACTAGCATTTATCTATTGTTTATGTTACATTTTCATCCATCCATTGTCAGCTGCTTATTAGGATTGGGGCCACGGGGCCATACTGGAGCCCATCCCAGGGCCCAGTGAGCAAAAATTGGCGAAACATCCCAGAAACATGGCCATTCGGGGTAGGTGTGAGGTATTAAGGTTGGATGCCCTACCTTACGCCCAGTAGTGTGGTCAAACTCCCAGCCTCTGGCGCATCAGTCCCCAAAGCGCACATTTACCTCTGAGCTACCATGGCCCCATATGTTGTATTTACATCTTTTAAATTGAAATAAATTACTTTAATTTTGTTGGTTACGCGAAATGATAAGAAGTCACAGCATTAGAAACCATGTGAAATGATCCATTATTGTTTTTGTTATGTGATTCAAGTGATAAAAGACAGAATTCAGGGATCACAGTTAACACAGTTAACAGCTTGCTGCTTTGTCAATGGAGATTCCATCATGCAACTTTTAATCATTAAAAAATGATTCCCTTAACAGTCCTGCAAGGGGAAATTTGGATTTCTCTGCATTTTTGACCCAACCTATTGTATAGGAGCAGTGAGCTGCCAACATATGACGCTCGGGGAGCAGTTAGAGGTTAATTGTCTTGCTCAGGGACACCTCGACATACTATAGGCAGGACCGGGGATCGATCCTGCAACCTTTCAATTGTCAGACGACTGCTCTGCCCACTGAGAACCTCTTTTAACTCAGTCAAATGAGTCAGTCTCAACTCAGTCTTAATAGTTCCACTTTGAAGCTCTGTTTTAGTGCAACATCATTCTCAAATCATATACATCCTGCAGAGAGTTTTCAGGACCTTCAGGCTTCCTCCTCTGCTGAAATACACAAAACATAATTGAGACACAGGTGCCTGTGGTTGCACAGATGAGCCACTCAAAATCCCAACAGCCTCCAAACTAAAGCCCCAGACACATGACAATGATATTTCAAACCTCAAGCAATTCATTGGAACTGAATCATCACAATCAGCCAGATTCCCATCTAGTAGTAACTCATGTAGTTCCTTCATCTAGAATTCAGCTTCTTGACCTTTGACATGCAAATTTGAACCTTTGATGAAACTCCTTTGACTGTGGCTATATCTGACGGGGCAGTTGCTATAGGCAGTTTCACGAATGAAGGAGGCTATCATTTTAACAGTGCTACATCATCCAATGTTTCTTACAATTGTCCTCTATCAAAATATGAATTGTTTCATAAAAGATATGTAGGATGGTTTGCTTTCAGATGTCAAGCGGGAGTAGTTTGTAAAACAATGTTTCAATTTTTTCCGTGTTTTTGGATGCTAAGCTTAAGGTGCCACAGACACATGAATAAAGCGTTCTCTGACAATTTGGAGCCTAATGCTGAAACATTGCCACACCTCGATTTCAGAGTGTTTTCTTTGTGTGTGTCTGCTTGTGTGGATTTTTGTCAATTTTATTTGTAGAGCCCATTATCACAAATTTCTCTCAGTGGGCTTTAATTTTAAAAAACAACAACATCCAGTCCTTAGACTCTTGTATCAGATAAGGAAAAACTCCCTCAATAAAAAAACCTTTGAGAGAGAGAGAGCGAGAGAGAGAGAGAGGGGGGGGGGCTCAAGAGAGAGGTGAGGCGAGGGAAAAAGTAACATTTCCACAACTAACATTTTAACATCTAATTCTATCTCCATGTGAAATTTTAACTCTTTATCTCAACTGTGAATGGACCTCTTTCATTTTTCTTTTTTTTTGCTCCATTTTTCTCACATGGAGATGAAATACATTTCATTTAATCTTCTTTACTTTCAAGATTATTATTTTCCCTGTGTTTCATCAAAGGGAGACTCGCGGATAAATCCTACGCTGTAATAGACTTATTGTGTCAGCCCAGCAAGGCAGCAGATTCTGTTTCTAGGTCCTCCTGTGAAATTCATATTCATTAACCAGACCTATAATGTTCTTTGAGGTTTTTGAAAGATAGGTGACTGTCATTGTATGGCACCAGGCTAGCATAGAGGATATGGAAGAGTGTGGATTTTTCATAATCATCCGAACCAATGTTGGGAGGGGGGGTCACAAACGTGGCAATTGCATCACTGTTACAGCCAAGACATTAGATTAATATGCAGAGCAATGACACAACTTCTATATACCTATTGTGTACAACCAAAACTATTGTGTTATATCCGCAATGTAAACAAAATATCCAACCCAAACTATAACAGCAGTTGAGCTGTTATTAAAATTGTTATAAAGTAGCTCCAATCAGTTTGTGCAATTATTTATTCTAGCAAATGCACTTTTAAATTTTGTTGTGAATATTGGTAGACTGCAGGAGTCAGGAAGGGCATCTCAATTGAATTTTCCATACTCCATCTAAGTCTGTGTCCATCCCCACAATGTGGGGACAAATTGTGACATGTAAACTGGGACCACAGTTAAAGGTGTACTGATACTGAGACCTTTTGCTTTAAGATGTGTTCATAAGTCTCATGCTTCTTTTGGTTTCTGGTCATATCTGGCTTTGGTTTAACACTCAGGGCTCTTTGTGACTTTCACAGGCCTCTGGTTTTCATGTATGTCATAGAACTACCTGATGTTTTTTTCTTAAAAAGCAGGAGGCATAAGCCTTGGTGATTATAATCTTGGAAATCTTGGCAACTGTGTCTTTGACTATAACTTTCATCCATCTCTATTCTCATTACTGGTCCATTGCTGACTAGGGATCTCAGTGGCCTGTCTCGGATTTTGAGCGACAATCTAACAATCCAAGGATGAGTGCCAGAGTCAAGCATCTCCCTCTTAATTAATGCTTAGTTAATCACTGGTTCATTGACAGTGTGGGAGTTATAACCATTAAAGATTTATTTGTTGAGAGGGAGCATGTTGACATTTATAGTCACTTAACCTATTTTATTCCCTGAACTCATTTATGGCGGCATATTACACTTGAACTTTTTTCCAAAAAAAATGCATTCGCAGTGTCCATATTGAAGCAGCCGAATAGTTATTCCATTAGTTACTGACAATTTCAAATGAGGATTTTTCTATTTTGTAGCAGGTTGTCTTGGTAGTGTCATATATATAAACTTTGGAGAACATATTTCTTTTAGTGTGGGTAAATCATTGAGCGTTGATTCTAAAATACATTAGCCCTCATGGTTCTTGCCACCTTACTCATAATTCATTTGAAAAATGATCTTAACATTTAATGTTTCTAAAGTATTGCATGACCCCTGCCAGTATTTCCACTTTCCTCTGCTCAATTCCATCTGTAGGTAACTCAAGCTCATGTTGTACTGTTATTCACATGACAAGGGTTGTTAACTAGGGTTGGGTAAAGTAGTTAACTTGGGCTCTTAATTTAACCAAGATATAGTGTCAGATGAGTCAAAGCATAATAGGCTGTGATAAACATGTTTATTAGAAAATGATGTATTGCTTAAAAAGTCAACTCAGTGGGGTGGCATAGCTCTAGGGAGAGCGGTTGTCTGACGCCCGGAAGGCTGCAGGTTTGATTTCCGTTTCTGCAGAGAGTGTGTAGGGGTGTCCTTTAACAAGATGTTGAACCCCTAACTGCTCCCTGGACAGCACATGGTGGCAGCTCACTGCTCCTATACAATAGGATGGGTTAAATACAGAGAACTGCAAATTCCCCCTTGTGGAACTGATAAGGGAACTTTTATTATAATGATAAAAACGATCTATGAAACTTTTTTTTAAAAACTTTATCTTTCAAGGCAGACAGTGAATGCCTTGGTTGAGTCTCTAGAATATTCCAGGGACCATGGATGGCAAAAAGACCTGAAGGTTGGCATTTCTTTGTATTGACTGGCCAGTGTTACCACCTATCACGTGGTGTCGGAAGCATTTGATGTCCCTACTGCCACAGCCCCACAGTCCATGATGTTGTCCATCAAGGCACACGAAGCATCATGGCCATCTAGAAGAGGGTGGTCTTCCTGCCACAGATTAGCTAAAGGGGATTGGTGAAGGCTTTGTCTTTGTTCTTGTAGATCAACTCTACCTTTGTCCCTGTGGTAGTGTCCACATATGCCTTACTCCACAACCTCTCCATTTCAAATGGGGACTTGGCGAAGTGAGAATGCGAATGGGCTTTTCATGGCGAGGATGTGGACCAGCCAAACCAGTCTGAAGACCAAATGTCAGGGGAAAATTTAAGAAACAGCCTGTCGGCAGAGGTTTCCACTTCTGTTGCTACCATCCCTGCACTTCAAGGTCATGATTTTCAAATAAATGCAGCGCTGAATTTTTTTGTACATTGCTTGTGTTTCTGAAATAATTATTCTTGATTAATTAGTAAATTCTATATCTTTATATTTAGTAAGTTCCCAAATAGTTAACAATGTGTCTGACTAAGGGAAACCTAGTGGACAATTCGTGATTGACCACACGCACACTAGAGGGCATAGTGAACCTTTTCTCTCCCCTATGTCTTCAAAATCATATTTTTTTATGATGATGGTGAGGAAGATGTTGCTCCTCCACTCATTGTAATAAAAAATACACCATCCAGTAAAAAATACTAACAGATGTTGTATTAATATTATATTGGTGTATTAAATGCTCTCTAGAGATGTTTTTTACATGTCATGATTAGTCCCCACATTGTGGGTATGCCCATGGATGTAGATGGAGCATAGGGGATTAATGCCAGATCCCCCTCCTGATTTCCTGGAGTGGGATCGAATCTGCTATACCTGGGTAGTAATTTCCTGACCTGCTTGCTCTACCACTGAGCTGCTATGGCTCCCCAATTAGGATACAATATAATTGCCTGTCTAAGATATAAAGTAGATGAAACCAAACCCCTGAAAGGCAGCATCGTCATAACACTTTGCATAAGCTAAGTCAACTATTCCTCTCACCATCAGATGACATGGATGTTAGGGTTAATACTGCTGCCTGTTTCCCAGGGCAAGGCAATTGGAAAAATAAATGGAGTTGGTCCCTGGGCTCTGCAGCTCACTGCTCATGTACAACAGGAAGGGTTAAATGCAGAGGACACATTTCTTTGTATGTATGTAAAATGACAAAAAATGCGTTTCTTATTTTCTTCTTCACCTCTTGATATGGGGGTGGGGTGATGGTGTCCGACTCCGCCATTTCTTAAATGAGCGGTTGTTGCAACCAGTTCCAGCGCTTGAGGTAGACGAATGCATACTACAGATTTTTTTCAGAAGCAGCGTACATCCTGGTACTTTTTTCCTGCTGCAGATGTTACTTTTGTTTGCATGCTGTGTAGACTACGCAACATATCGGCAAAGTCATCACACACATTATGTAGTTGGTGGTTTCGAGCGCAGCAGGGGTTTCCTGTCCGTGTGGACACGGCGAGTGTTGGAAAGGCGAGTGCAGAAAACACGTTTGAGACTCGGCCCGGTGACCGAGAGTTTTTGGGCGTCGCCTTCAAGCCACTATAACCAATCGGAGTTGTGTTTGGAACTTGGTAAACAACTGTCACACGTTGTTAGAAACTCACACCGAGCATTTACTACAAAATGCCGTAATGCCCACAGCCGCTCACTGATCGAACAAACGTGGACCTGGTAAGACACAGTTGAGTTTTGTCGTTTTTCTTGTTCGCCTTTTTTCAGCTCATTTTGTGACATTTCTCTAAAATGTGAAGCGTGTGTTCTTTCTTGCCGCTTGCATCGGGATTGGTAGTTGAACTCTTCTTAGAGTGGTGAGGTTGGCTGTCATCCTGCGGAAATACAACACCAGCGTAGTAGTAGTAGTAGTAGTAGTAATAGTAATAGTAGTAGTAGTAACGTTATTAGTTGTGTCCGAAACTTGCCCGCATGGCAAATTGTACATTCCTGTCATTTTGAACACATTTTGCTTCACGATCTGCCGATAAATCGCCGCTATACTTCGAAGCGAACTTCAAGCCTATCTTTTGGAAATAATCATTGCCTTTCACTATGCTGGGTGGCATGTTTTCTCTCATGGTCCGAAACGCAAACCGACTTAGATATCGCAAACGTGAAGGGTGTGGTGGCGTGTTTTGTCAGCTGGGAGCTTTGCTCTATGTATTAGCAGTTTTGGTCCAACCAATCTTGTGTTGATTTTTTTGAGATTACGTAAAGGGTCCGACGTGACGTAAAGTATAGGATGTAACATAAGAAAGTTTACTGTCCCATATAGAAAAACAGACTTTCTGTTGTCCTACTTGAGGGAACCTGTTGTCTAATCAACATCTAAATGCGTGCTCAACCTCCACACGTCCAAATAAAGTGAATCACATCAAATGACTTCGACTTCACACTGTATACACTTACACAGCCTTGTGTTTATGCATACCCCATAGATGTGGTTACACAGGTACTGCCACATACTACAAAAGTTGATGACTAGTTGATAATATGAGTACGCATAGTCAGGCTACTTCATTTAAAGTGGATAATGGCAGAGGGGAAACAAATCTGAAATATTGGGCAGCATAGCTGAGGGGTAGGGCAGTCTTCCAGTAATCGGAGATCGGTGGTTCAATCCCTGGTTCCTGTGGAAAGCATGTTGAGGTGTCTGAGCAAGACACTGAACCCCTAACTGCTCCCTATGCGCCATTTGGCAGCTCCCTGTTCCTGTACAATAAGATGGGTTAAATACAGAGAACAAATTCTACCAGCCTTATTTGTGTGGCAAATGAAACACTACTATTCTATTTCTGCAGACATAAACAGTGAAGAGAAACACTCTAGCTGACTGTCTGTGCACTACACATAAGTCGTGTCTGAGCTTTATCCCTGAATACTGTGCTGTGGTTAAACCAGGATATCCAGGAGAGTAACCTGAGTTGGTGTTGGATGTTCTGGAGTCATCTAGTGCCAGAGAGAGAGAGAGAGAGAGAGAGAGAGAGAGAGAGAGAGGTGTAAGAGTGGAGTTGCAAGAGTGGAGTTGCTCCAAATGAACCCAGCGGGACCAGTTCCCTAGTGTCTGGTTATAATTTAACACCATCAAAAGGAGAAAAATATGGAGATTTTAAAACAACTACTCATAT
>OMLC01082106.1:0-16024 GCA_900302585.1 Regalecus glesne
CTGGCCACACCCACCAGCTCTGACTGGGGGTCCTGAGGTGGTCCCAGGCCAGGGTGGAGATATAATCCCTCCACCTGGTCCTCAGTCTACCCCGTGGCCTCCTCCCAGCTGGACGTGTCTGGAACACCTCACTAGGGAGGAGACCAGGTGACCTCCTGACTAGATGCTGAACCTCCTCCACTGGCTCCTCTCTAGGTAGAGGAGCAGAGGCTCTACTCTGAGACCCTCATGAGGACTGACCCTCTCCCCCTGTCTCTGAGGGAGACACTAAACCTATTTCAGCCACTTGTATCCGGGATCTTGTTCTGTCAGTCATGACCCAGCCTTCATGGCCGTAGGTGACCCAAGACCGACTGGTACATCGAGAGCTTTACCACTGTGGTAAAGTTTACACAACCCTGCTCCAGCAGCTCTAGCTCTCTGGTCCATCTCCCGCTCCTTCATCCCCTCACTTGACAACAAGACTGCGGATGCTTGAACGGCCTCACTGGAGGTAAGGACTCATTCCCTGTGCTGAGCTAATCACAATGTGATTCTGAAAATCTTCAACAGATTTCAACAGATTGGATGCCCATCAAGGGATGGCCATCCAATAGGCAGTAGCCAGAACATGGGAGAGCCACGGGGTAGAAAAACAAAGGTCCCTTTTTAAACACGCTCCTGACCCCATTGTACAGAAGAAAAGAGCTGAGCTTGAAGTGATGACCAACAAGGATGTGGAGGGGGAAGAAACAGAGCAGGAATGTGATGGACGGACAGATGGAGAATGTTTGGAGTCTACAGTGCTCGTCATTCAAGGCCATTAGAGAGTGGAAGCAGGGAATGTCTCTCCCACACATGGATCCATGCTCTTAGATGACACACACACAGACAGATGTTCTTCAGCCAATGAGCTGGTTTCCTCAGGTCAGTCCACATGTGTTTCAGAGTTGACCTCAACAATGGGGACACCAAGCAGAAACCTCGCCTCCGCCTCCGTGTCCTCACACACACACACATGTCTCTGTCCATTGGGGGAACTTTGAAAGCGGTTCGGACTTCATTTGCCAATGTTAAAATCATCTAGTAATCAGAGATTCGTGGTTCAGTTCCCGGCCCCTGCAGAAAGCCTGCCGAGGAGTCCATGAACAAGACACTGATCCCCAATCTGCTCCCTGAGCCCTGCAGAGAAGTCCCACCCACTGCTCCTACACACCGCCGTGGGTTAGAAGCAGGACATACAGCCTTGTGTGTCCTGTGTATGTACCATGACAAGTCAATAAAGCTGCTTCTCACTATCATGCTGATGAGTGTGTTTATTTCACAATAACATGGTGAAGTACCTCTAAGGTACAACGCATCTCCCTGCCAAACTCTAACCAACGGCTCCTTTGTACAAAGTCCACCGGCTCCCAGAATGACAGGAGAAGACAGCCTCCCATTTTTGAGGCCCTCTCACTGAAGGACAGGAGCTAAAATATAATTTCCCCAGCAAACACAACACATGAGGAATGTAGTCCCCATGAAATCCTGGTTCCACCGGTGGCGGCATCATTTCTGTGACTAGTTGCATTAACTATAGGATAACATATGACACGGTTCACTGAAGAATCGGCTGTGGATCTCAATCGGCTCCCGGTGAGATAGGGGAGAGAGATGAAAAGAAGGAATGAGAGGAAGATGATGATGAGATGAAGAGGAGGAATGGAAGAAACAGAATGAGCATGAGGAGGTGAGGTGGAATGGAGAGGAGGGGACTAGGGTGGGGGCTCAGACGTTCAGAGCTATGGGGGTGAAGATGAAGACGTGTGGGTGGGATCAGCTGTTCTCTCTCTGAATGACAAGCAATGATTTCCAAACATCCTTCTACTCAATCAACAGCAGCCATATTTCCTGTGAAGCAGGTTTTTCACACACAGACGCTTGTAAAAAAAAAAAAAGTACACATATGCCCACAGAAAGTCTGATTTGTGGTGAGCTACACACATCGATCCATCCATCGTCAAGATCTTACCATCTACCATCCACAGTTGGGTGGTGGAGTCAGGCTGGAGCCTATCCCAGCAGTCATTGGGCAAAAGGCGGGGGAACACCCTGGAAAGGTCCCCATTTGAACAGTTCAGTCAAGTCATTTTATTTGTATAGCCCAAAGTCACAAATACAAAATTGGCCTTATTGGACCTTAGGAGTTCAGTGTCTTGCTCAAGTACAGCTTGACATGCGTTCTGCAAGGACCTGGGATCAAACCGCCAATCTTCAGAGTACTCGTTGACTCCCCCACCCCCTGAGCTATGCAGGCCCTATTAGGAGACCGGACACCTCATCACCATGGAATAGTTGACCCCCATGCCTGATGTCTTCGACGACTTGGCCGTCCTGACAGACATACATATAAAGACAAACATACCTATCCTTCTACTTCTATCTTTGGAAGGGGCCCCTCATCTATCCCAGTCATTCTCTGGCCCTGAACACAAACCACCAGAAATACAATCCAAAGTTAACCTTATGCTAATGCTAATCCTGACCTGAGTCCTCAGCCTACATTACACCCTTAAAGAACTGTGCAGAGGAAAAAATACCATCACTATGCAAATAGATCCTCACTCTGGTGGCTTAAAACTCCGACCGGTGCCCACAAAGACAGAAACATAAGAACACACACATGCACGCACGTGTACACACACACACACATCGTACGACACTTTTACCGCCTCCCAACATGAGCGATGTTTGCTAGCGCGGGGTGTTGAGCCGTGCTGGTAATTGCGGTGCACGCTGGTTGACATTTCTGTCTCTTTCTCTTCTAAGGACCAGGTAATTAGGCACAGTGACTGATATTGCTGCACAGCCAACAGGAGCAGGTGTGGGGACGAGTGCAAACATCCAAACCGAATACACCTCGCTGACGTCAAACATGAAGAGCCATGAGGGCCACATGCCCTTCGACTGGGCTTGGTGGTGGGCTGGAGCGTCCTGCCCAGGATACAGAAGGACTAAAACCAAAACGACAGTCTTTTAAAAGCTGTGAATGCAGGAATGGGACACGGCTTGTCCATCCAGCCACTGTCAATCACTCATGTGAGGACTGGTTGTGGAGGTATCAGTTCCAGGAGGGTCCCCCAGACTTCCCTTTGCCTGGCCACATCAACCAGCTCATACTGGGAGATCCAAAGGTATTCCTTGGCCAGTGTGGAGATATAATCCCTCCACCTGGTTCTGGGTCTAACACATGGCCTCCCCCCATGTCCTCCCTCACCACATCATAAACCTCCTCTTTGGTCTTCCTCTTCTCCTCTTGCCTGGCAGCTCCATATTCAGCATCCTTCTCCCAGTATACCAGCATCTCTCCTCCACACATGTCCAGACCATCTCAGTCTGGTCTCTCTGGCTTTGTCTCCAAACCCTCCACCCTGAGCTGTTCCTCTGATATACTGGTTCCTGATCTGGTCCTCCTCCATCACTCCCAATGTAAATCTCAGCATCTTCAGCTCATGTCATTTTTACACAGTATTTCAATGCAGCTCAAAGTGGTTCATCTCAGATGGGAGCAGATGTAGTGATAAAAGACAATTTAAAGATAGCGAGATGTATAAGCAGGAGATATTTGACACTTTACCTTTTTTGCAGAGCACCGACTTGCTGCTGTCCTGCTCCCACATCCAGGATGAACCTGCGGGAAATCAATGAGAACGTGAAGCTGGCCAGAGAGTACGCCTTGCTGGGGAACTACAGCTCCGCCAGTGTCTTCTATCAGGGAGTACTGGAGCAAATTAAGAAATATGTGTACACGGTATGCGACTGCAGTTATCAGCAACGGTGGCAGCAGGTACATTTGACTATGGTGCACTTTCTTGTTTTTGTGATTCAGAAAAGGTTTTCACAGTCGTATCAATTACAAGAAACGAGACAAGAGAAACCCCGTTGGTAAGCAGTGCTTTGACTATTTCCCTACAGTTGTGGCAAGAAATCAGCGAAGAGAATAAACACGTGCAGGAAATTATGTCTACTTTGGAGAGTTTTCAGCTCGACACCACAGCTCCTAAACCAAGTCATCATGATGACAGCGACTTAAGACCTATACACGTGGAGCCAAGGTATGAGCCTAGGGATGTGGGTTTTGACATGGGGTCCAATACACGAGGGGTACCTTTTACGTGTCACCATCAGTCCCCACGTTGTAGGAGTACAGACTGACTTAGATGGAGTTAGGGGGATTAAGGCTGATGCCCCGGGGTGGATTCAAACCCACAACATCTGGCTCGTCGTTTTGTGACGCGTGTGCTCTGCCACCGAGCTACCGCATGCCCCCTTTGGCTCCCTCATACATACATTATCGAGAGACTTTCCACATTCCCTCTCTCCCCGTGGTTTTTCTGTGTCGTGTGTCTGACGGGAGTCCTACAGGGGTCTTTTGATTGAGCCGGGTGTGGGTGTTGGGTCCTTAACACTTGCTACACCACATGTTTTGCCTGTTCATTTGAATAAGTGAGGGCGTGTCTGCTTCACCGTCCTCCTCCTCAGCACACAGTTCGGTGTGTTTGCGTAAGCGTTTGGTCTGAGCACAATAACTCAATGAGGCCGTCATATGAGTCAGATTAGTGCTGCTGTGAGTGCCTGGTGCAACATGGCTTCTGTTCAGTTCTGCCCTCTGGAAAGGTGGTTTACAAATCCCACTGACCTCCGTGACACGCACCCACCCTGCTGATTTGTTCTCCACCCGGAGCCCGTTTAGAAATGTTCTGTTTTGTTGGTTTTTTGGTGCATAATTTGTTGTTGTAAACGTGGACTTGTGGGCTGGACAGGAGACCTCTCATTGTTGGAGTCAGTGTAATCTTGAATAATGCCTTCATGGCTAAATGAGACTAGTCCCCATTTTGCAGGAAAAACCCCAGAAACGTCCACTGGGGGTCTGCTCACTCCAGTTTCAGACCCACTAGTTCACAGTTCCCAAATCTCTTAATCAAGTCTGAATGGCTCATGGAATATGCTGCTCACAAGGCTTAAGGGGTCAAATTCAAACACTCGTTGGGCAGTGGCATCCCTGCCCAGAAGTCAGATCAGGGAATGTTTGTGTTGGTGAATATTGAATGAACCAGACTGATGGCTTTCACATGCTCTGCTCCAGCCTGCTGGTTTCTGCTATCTCTTCTTCTTCTCTCTTAAAAGATCCCCCAGCTGTCCAGCCAGGAGGCCTCCCGTTCCTTACAAAGACGGCAAAGCTCACAACAACCGCCTCAGCGTGGGTGCGCGCTCACAACAGCGACACGCATCTCGCGGGGCCAACGGAGACAAGAGCAAAGCGCCGAGGGGCAAGGACAGAAAAGAGAGCAAAGATGCAAAGGAAGCCCCTGGAAAATTGAAGGATGACAAGGTAAGGGCGTGAATGGGGGCCTGGGACGAGACAGGTTTGTTTACCTGTTTTTTGGGGTAGTTTTTTTACTAAGCGTGAACATGCATCCTGATGAGTGTTATATCAGAGAAAGTGTTTGCATAGCTGACTGAACTCCGTGCCTGAGTTAATTTACTGCCAATACCAAGCTGGTCATTCCAGTTTCTGGTTGGGGGAATGGAGAGACGGGGACTCTGCAGGGATCACACTGTAAAAACAACACTGGTTTGTTTGCCTTCCAGAACAAAGCAGAGGCTCAGGAGACAGAGTTGAAAAAGTTTGACGGTTCAGGATATGACAAAGATCTGGTGGAGGCCCTGGAGAGAGACATCATATCCCAGAATCCCAGTGTTAAATGGTACCCCTCTCTCTCTAATGACATTATTTAAGCAAAAAAACAACATCCACCATGTCCATGGGTCCTCTGCTCTTTCATTCATGTCAGTCTGGGTCAAATTCATTCATATTAAACACTCACGTTTTCTCCTGTGCTGCTGAAAGAGTATCTACATGTTCTCATGGGAATTTTGATAATTAAAACAACAAATAAAAATAAGGATTTTACAATATGCATGTTCTCGTACACAGACCTATTCACAGACTCTTCTGCAACAGCAAAAGGCCACAGCCGACACCAACAGCTCAGTCCCGGAAGTGAAACCTCTGAATAACTGGAACTTTCTTTCCTCAGGGATGACATTGCAGATTTGGAAGATGCCAAGAAGCTCCTGAAAGAAGCTGTTGTTCTGCCGATGTGGATGCCGGCGTTCTTCAAAGGCATACGGAGGCCATGGAAGGTAAGAAGAGAGTACAGCAGTAGATTTGATTCATTTATTTCATCCTGTTTCCACTTGAAACTAGCTGCTTCTGGAAAAGCATGCAAACTTCCCCTGATGGGCTCCAGGTGCTTGAGGTTTTGGTATGTAGTCTGACTGAACTGCTGAAGTCTACTGGTCCAGTATCACATACAGCAAAAGCTGTCATGACAAGCAAGTGATAACTCACTGCGAGTGCAGTTATTTGTGTATTTATTGTTGCTAAGTGGAGACACGTGCTTTGGGAACTGACAACCAAGAGCCTGTAGGTTCAAACCTACTACAGGGCATCAGGAAGGACATCTAGCCTAATCTCCCAAATCCATCCAAGGCCGTGTCTACCCCCTAACGTGGGGACTAATGGTGACATGTAAAGCAGCGTCATTGCTGCAGAGGATCTTGAATTACAAAAGTGCAAAGCCAAGTTAGGTCAGACAGCCCCATCCCGGCTATCTCTCCATTTCTGTTTTCAAGTAAAATCATGAAACACAGTAAAAAGCAAATGTGATTGGTGTAGAATTGTAATAAGCCAATATGAATATGGAGCTCATTGTTAATGCGATTCCTTTTCCAGGGGGTGCTAATGGTGGGTCCTCCAGGCACAGGGAAAACCCTCCTGGCCAAAGCAGTGGCCACAGAGTGCAGAACCACTTTCTTTAACGTGTCTTCATCCACGCTGACCTCCAAGTACAGAGGGGAGTCTGAGAAACTGGTCCGCCTGCTCTTTGAAATGGTGAGATCATAACAGTGGTTGAATTTGTAGTCTTCACAGCATCTGGAGATCCTCATGGGTTCAGCTCAACATGCCCTGATGCATGCTCAATAATCCAGGTTAGAGAATCACAAAAAATGGGAATGGGTTATTCATAAGGGTGGGGATGCTGTGGTCAGCTCAGGCTGAAGAGTGAGTGACGGAACGTTTCTGAGTAAACGTCTTATCCAGTTGAACTGATTCACCTTTTTTTTTTGAGTTCAACACTGTGCTGCTGTTAAGCGTCAGGCTACCGTGCAGGCCCCTTAAGTGTAGAAAAGTAAGTCTGAATGTGAAGTTGATCTTTTTTAGGCCTTGGAACAGTTAAAGCGAAGGGGCGGAGAAATATGCAGAATTTGTTTTTTTCAGTTTATCATATTTTCCTGCATCTGTCAGCAGACAGCACCTCAAACACAGCATTAAGTCTGTAGTAATGAAAGCAAAGGAACGACGGTCAGCAACATATTGTCTCCACTAGACCAGCATCCAGCCCTATAAACACGAGTGTCCCCAACTGATCATGTCAGCACGCCTGATCAAGTGATCCGGTTGACACGATTAGGCCGCTGGTGACCCACAACGTCACCAAAGTTACATAATTGGTCGGCTGAGTGTCGAGAGGCATAAAGGCGACCACCCAGTTAAAGGAGCCTGGTAACAAGTCACTGACAAAACACTCACTGGTGAATTCCCAGAAGGAGCATGCAGCTTTACTTACAATAAATCAGTGGGTGAGTTCGAAGGCGCCACATCCTTCCTTTTCCCTATAGTTGAAATGGTAAATAATGGTAAATTTGGATGTTTGAAGCTTTGTTTAGTTGAAATTTGTCACATTCGGCCTACAGTTTGTGCTGTTTTACTGTCATTAGTTTTTGAGCGAGCTGAGTACAATAATATAGTTTAATGAAGAGAACATACAGTGTACGGTTTTCTTACCCATGCAGGCAAGGTTCTACGCTCCCACCACCATCTTTATTGATGAAATTGACTCCATGTGCAGCCGCAGAGGAACCTCAGAGGAGCATGAGGCCAGCAGGAGGGTCAAGGCAGAGCTACTGGTGCAGATGGATGGTATGATCAACCCAATGTTAAGATGACAGCAGACTTTTTCAGGATCTCCTGTGGGAAATCACGTGGGAACACTGTCATAAAGTAATATTGTCACATCAATATCACGCTCCAATGTTGATTCCTACCGGACTTGTTTACAACATTTTCGTGTTGCCGCTGCAGCAGCGGTCATCCTACCCGTTCTAAACATACATTTTTTCTTGATTTGGGGTTTCCGTTGCTTCTCGGCAGGGGTTGGCGGCACATCAGAGAACGACGACCCCTCCAAGATGGTGATGGTGCTGGCTGCCACCAACTTCCCATGGGACATCGATGAGGCTCTGAGAAGACGGCTGGAGAAGAGGATCTACATCCCACTGCCCTCTGGTATGCTGGGGCATCTCCACGAGCTTCTGACCATGGAGACATTTCGAAGAGCTACTGTAGAACTCACAGGAGCAGGCATTGCAGTTAAACAGACTGTATACTTGGAGATGTGGCTTGCTAGGGCGCCGTAATAATAATTTATTTCCCCATCTTACATAATTACATAGCCAAAGGGAGGGTGGAGTTGCTGAGGATCAATCTAAAGGAGCTGGAGCTGGCCAATGACGTGGACATGGACAAGATAGCAGAACAGATGGAGGGCTACTCCGGAGCAGACATTACCAATGTGTGCAGGTGATTTTGTTGACCGAGATGAATTTTGATAGACGTTGGTGACGGTTCAAAAAAGCTGTGATTCCTTTGCACTGGCACTCTTACAGTGTGCCATCAGGTTGGTTTTCTGCAGAAGAATCGTGGAAATTCCAAGTTCCTAAGTCACAGCTGAAAGCAAAAGGAAACGGGTATTTAATTTGTTAACATGATGGTTAATCTAAACCCTTCTCTCCCATGCCACTGTAGGGATGCCTCCCTGATGGCAATGAGGCGACGGATTGAAGGCCTGACGCCTGAGGAGATCCGCAACATTTCCCGGGACGAAATGCACATGCCCACCACCATGGAGGACTTTGAGACAGCCCTGACGAAAGTGTCCAAGTCTGTGTCTGCTGCTGACCTCGAGAAGTATGAGAAGTGGATCGAGGAGTTTGGATCCTGCTGAGAAAGGCCTGCGCCATCCCTGGTCACTCTGTTGGTGCAGATCTCGGCATCAACATGAGCAGCTGGCTTGACTATAGCTTTTCTGTTCTGGCTCTCCATCTCTAGTCTTGAATTTATTTCTTAAATTATTGATCTGCCTTAAAATATATGATTCTTTTGCCTTCTTGCGATTACAGCATTAGTAAATATGACCGCTTGAAAACAGCATCTCTCCACCTCTTTGTTTGCATGAGCCGGAATTATGGAACCCAAGGTCAGAAGTCATTTCACTGTCTGTTGGTATTTTACTAAAGTCTCCCTCTCCAGTTCTGCATGTTAGGAATTGAGACACAGTTGTGTCGTTCCCATTAGTCAGGTTATTTCTGGTTTTAGATGGTTGTTTTTGTTCCTGCTCAGGTCATGAATCATTTTCTTTATGTGGGAGAAAAAACAGAACTTCCAGTAATAGGAATACATGGGTAAACAAGGGGTTTGTTGGGTTTTGTTCTGTTGCACCATATTGGCACATTTACATTTTAATTTTTATTATTTATCCATGTTAACATATTTCCAGATCCAGCTTCTGCTGCGTGTTGGCTGTCAGTGTCAATATCGCTAGTTTCCAACAAAACAAGACCTTTGTATTGAATGATGTTAGATATTGATTCACATTTTTGATCGTTTCTTTCATTTTCCATGCACTTGACTAATAGGAACAGGTGATTCTCTGAATAGCACACTAACCACATGTTGGTGTCAAAATCTTAATAAACATCTTCATTATGAAGAATCCCATGTGTGATGTCTCTATTTTCTGTATGTGTCCTGAAATCAAAAAGCAAAGTTCTACACAAAGCCCAAACTGAGACCATCAGAAATCCTTTGGTTTAGGTTGTCATCAGAAGGGCCTGTAGCTGCCTTTGGCACCTAATATTTAGTCTGTGTTCAGGTTTGGCTGTGAGCATCTCCAATATATCCCCCCAGAGGATAAAATACTCCCAGACTAACTTGATCCAACACAATCATGTTTCATCCATCATCAACTGCTTGGCCAAAGTCAGTTAGTGTTTTGCTCAAGGTCACTTTGCTTTTTTTATCCTTTACCTGCTGGTTTGCAGTTTTTCCATCCTGAAGTGATGTCACAGTGCATCCATCACCTGCTGCCTCTGTAGACGCAGAAACCATCAGGAACCATCATGGTTGTTCTTCATGTACCATCCCTGTTAGAGTTGAAGATAAGTACATATGACACTAAATACCCCCCTCTGGTCAAGACATCTCAACTACATTATCTACAATGTGCATACTCTTTCAAACCAGACACCTCCTGCAGTCAGCTGAGACTGAAGAAGTCACCTGGAAGAGTGATGAAACGTTTCTCCCACAAAATCTGTACAGATGACCTATTCCAGCTATAATCAAAATGGCTGCATCAGGTCATCGGAACATGGGTTTAAAACGAAACACGAGTACATTTCAACATTCAAATGAATGTCATCCTCGGCTCTCATGACATTCAGTTGAATGTTGAAATGTGCTCGTGTCCTGTTTTAAACCCATGTCCAGATAACCTGATGCAGTCATTTTGACTATGTTGAGTACCTGGATTACTGAGCCTGAAAAGATGATCCAACTCTACTTTTCTTTGGCGACTTCCTTACCTGGATTATTGAGCATTCATAGATAAATGTAAATACACATACAACTGCTGTATACCGGTTACATAGACACACATACATAGTATGCAGGTGTGAGTTGGATGGTAGGTGAACATGTAACCTATGTTTTTGGTAGATAAGATAATGTAGAAAATAAAGGGAGTATCTAGCATTGTATATGGCCATGATGGTTTGTGGTATTGGTATAGTGTATGGATAACATGGTACATAATATATGGGGAAAGGTTGTGGATTACTCAACAATAAAAGTGCATACTAGCAACATACCCGTTGTGCATAGACGCATGCCTCCAATTTCCTGTTGTTCCATTTATTTATTTCCTTTTTCATGTGAGTGATGCCTGTGAGTGATAGCAGCTGGAGGGAACCTGGACTCAAACTTCTCATGTGGACAGGCACACATGGCTGATGAGGTTGATTCTGATTGTTCTATCAATTCCAACATTAAGCAAACTTATGGATCCCTGAAAGAAGCACAGATGCAAATAGAGAGGTCCTGCCTGGAGAGGACAAAGGTGATGAGCTGATCAGCAACACTGGTGCATTTATCATTGCTAGTCTTTATTATGATATTAAATTTGTGATAACAAACATTGTATTGTACCCTATCAAGCTTCAGGCATCAAACAAGGGAAATTCTTTCAATGGTCATAAAGACATTTAGTCAACAGGATTTGAACCAAATGAGTTGTAAATAAAACAAAGTACACACAGTCTTCCCTACCAAACAAGAAACGGAGACCAGACAAGAAAAATGAAAACAGCAGAGAATACTTTTTTGGTTTTGTTTTTTTTTGGGGGGGGTTTACCCAATTTTCTTTTGGTGACACCAGAACTTTCCGGCCCTCATCAAGCCTTTCGTAGCTTCTCAACAAAAAGGATATTCATGAGACGGACTCGAACGCAGTCATTTGCTTGGGTTATCATGCAGTCTCCTAGTGAGACATGTGCAATAAGAAGCTGCATTCATCAGCAATGTCACACATGCAGCTTCCTCTACTGCACTGGGTCATGCATTACATGGTCTGGTGAAACCCCCTCACACACGGACGTGCTCATGCTGAGACAGGGCTTCGTTCTGAGAATGACTCGGCTGGACTGAAGCTGTGACTGCCCTGAAGAGACAGAGCAGGCCTTATCTTTACAAAACACCATATCAAGGACATCGAGCTTAAGACAGGCATCAGGCCACCACTTCCTCCTCTACTTGCATTCAATCTCGAGTTAAAAAACAATATTAAAGCAAAGAGAAACATTTAGCAGCATTTAAATGGGAAATTTATCAATTTTCTACATGAAGAAGGCCCCAACCAACAATTAATAGGAACTACAATGATCTGTGAAATTTTGCTAATTCCATCACTGTGCTAATGCCAAAAACGCTATGCATCGTTTTAAATTTTAGAGGAGCATAGCTAACGTGGCCTGTGTCAAAAACCAACAGCTAGTTAACATATACAAGTAAAAATACAATTTAAACTTTTCAGAAATTAAATACAAGGCTAATAAACGCATGCAACATTACAAGGCATGTAGAAGATAGATGGTTTGGACTGCAGCCCCGTTCTGTTACATTTATCACTGACATTCTATCATCGATCTAATAATTCATATGGGTCAATGAGGAGCCGAAAAATAAACCTTACTCACATTTACAAGAAACATCATGAGATCCTTGGTTGAAAAGAGTTGAGATTTGACACCTTACGTAGTCACTCCTCTGCATAGTGAGCTATTGTATTCACCTGACACTAGAAGGAGACCCTTTCAAGCGACCCCGTGAGCCTCGGGTCCAGTACTCGGACAGAAATATGACATGATTATCAGTCACACTCAAATTTACAACAATATACACATTCGACTTGCAGTCTCATCTTTGGGACAACTGTTCATAGGTTGAGATTTTAGTGCAGGCTCACTTCAGTACAGCATGATGTGAGAATCAGCAAGTTTGCCTTCTGATAAAATTATACAGTGCATATCAACAAACACAGGATATGTATATGCATTTTCTAATCATTAGCGGAACACGTGATGGTAAGATGAAAATAATAAACTAAGCCAAATTTGCCATACAGGAAACCGCCTTTTCGAAACAGACCAACGATCCTCTACTGAGGCACTGTGAGGTAAGGAAATCAATACATGAACAGGATCAGTGTGCAGCAGGCCCCAAAGAGTCAGTTCACTTTCCATCAGTAAAATATTTAAAATCCAAAACAGCTGAAAGCTTGTAAATTCAAACCGTGTCCTCAAGTAACGATGAAGCTCAAACAATAAGAATTATAGGTTAGAAAATTGAGATTCAAATGGGATGGTCTATCCAAACGAAAGCCCAGGCTGGACCACTGAAAATTGAAATTTACAGACATACCCACAATTAAGGAATGGACATGATCAAAAATAAATTTTGATTTTAGGATACTGAATCAAAATCCAGTCAAATCATCCAGTTCATCAGTCTTCATTCAAGGCCTTTTGACTTCTTCTTCTGATGGTTCGACCTCTATGGCCTCCAGTAGGGTGTGCTTCTCATCCTCTGGCATTAGGGTGACAGGATTCAGGTAAAAAGGCCCTCTGAAAATAAATAAGTGAAAGTGATTTATTTCCCATTGAGCCATTGCCTTCACATGAAAACCCCCTTTCCTCCCAGGTTTCCTCTTATAATGGACTCACTTGTGTTCACATGCTGGAAAGAACATGTCCAGCATCTTGACGATGACTGCAGAGCCCACCACCCCGATCACCACCACCCACATGACCAGGAAGAAGAGAGGCAGTGACTCTGAACAGAAGTGCCTCAGCCGCTCCCTCATCTTCTCCACCCATCGACACATGGCCTGAAGAGACGATGGTTCAGACACAGGGCATATTACTTAGTGGCAAACACATTTGAATAAACACACACGGAGACAAAGAGACATGAGGAAACATTCTTAAAAAGGAGGACTACAAAAACAGTTTTGGCATATCTTCGACTACCGGGCAATTAAAAGGAAAAGGAAGTGACTTAAATGATCAGCATCTTTTTTTTTTTTTACATAGAGCAATTGTTTCATAAACAAGCAAAGGAAATTACTCGGACGGCCCCAATGATGAGAAACAGTATACCATTACCCTCATTTTAAATGTTCAGCTATCACTTGTCAAGCTCAGTCTTTTTAGGGGGATATCTAAAGAAATAATCATCATTAAGCTGTGATGCAAAAGCCATTGAACCCTTAATTTATAAATCTCTTATGCATGATGTCCTGTTTTCTTTGTGAGTTAAAATGGCTTTCACCAGTCATCTTTACACCCAGAGTACTTCATGTCCATGTCAGGCTACAACCCACATATTCTTACAGAGTAAGAGGAGAGAGGTTCCTTGGTTGCAGTCCCTGTTTGGATTCGATGTGCCTGGCCCAGCGCTTCAACTTCACCATCCTCGTCATCGCGGCCATCATACAGCAGGTCAGGGTCCATGCGCAGAGGAGTCTCTGGGAGCTTGCCTGGGGCCGCAACCTCTTCCTGAGTAGTTTCGGCATGTTTCAGAGGGTACTGGCTGGTGGTCTGGGAGATAACTTGGTCCTCAGCTGGTTAAATGAGTGAAGAAGAAATTAGCTGAGCTAGTTTTGCATAATTATATCTGATTTTTAAACGTTTTTAGCATTCAACATTGCTCATGTCAAAATTAGCTTCAAATGAATGGAACTTATAACCCTCTATTTCATCTATGTCACATTGGACTGAGCAGGTATCAATACCTAATACCTGTCTTTACCCTGGCATCTAGTATGCATGTCTTCACAATGGGGAGACAAAACACCTGAGGAGCCCATCATCATGCGTGCATGTGCATGCTCTGCCATTTCAAAACTATTTTGAGTTTAAAAGCCATCAGATGTTGTACAGTTTTGATGTGACACATGATCAAGTTTAAATGCCTTTGTCAGCAAACCTGTCAACAGCCAACACACAAGGAGTGTATGATACCTTCTCCAAGAGAAACTCATGAACATTCTGAACAAAGGTGGTGAGAAAAGAGATTTTTTGAAACCTTTTTTTGGACTGGGTGGACCTGTGATGACCACATCATCCTCCCGGGGTATTCTGAAGATCTCACTGTGGCCTATAGGGTAGACGTTGGTATACTGAGCCAGCTTCTGGAAATCCGGGCTCATTAGTATCTTCACTTCACACATGTCAGGCTGTCGGACCTGGACCCAAACAGGAGTACCAATAATGTCGTATTAGAAGTGTTACAACTTCAGTTTCCACCCACTGCAAATCCAGTTACATTTACAAATCCAAGTACATTTCATGCAGGGGGTTATAGATTGGAGGAATGATCAGGAATAATATAAAAAAAGACCGAACCCAATTCCACCAAAAAGATAAAAATAAGAATCACAAAAAGACATCTTCAGTCTGAGGATGACAAACTGAAGATGCCACCTGTTTGAGAGACAAAACGTTTCTGAATAAACTTCTAATTCAGGTAAACTGATTCACCTTTTTTGTGCTTCTCTTATTGAGCATGCATCTGGCACTGTGGAGAATTAAAAAAATAACTTCTATTGAAGGCAGTAGCAGATTATTCAGGGAAAAAGAGGAAAAAGTGATTTAAAAAACCTGACAAGGCCATAAAATGGTAAAATTCTACCATCCATGTTTTACCTCTTTGCCTTCCATCTCTATGACCTCGCTGAACACCTGCACAGCCACCAATTCCTCTGTGTCACTATACAGTCGGTTCTGGCTCACCATCACCCGGGTAACTGTGGAGACCAGGTCCCCAGACGCAAAGTCACTGCTTCCATTGGTGGCAACTACTGCAACAGAGGCAAGCAAATTTAAGTTTGGAGAGATGAAACATGAAAGATGGCTATAGAGGTGTTGTATTTTATGCATTTAGCAAAAGTTAAGGGCTCCATCACCAACATTCTCTTGGCAAAAATAGCCCTTGTAAAAATGTCTTCCTGTGAGACTGTAATATATAGAGAAAAGAAAGGGCCAGATCAGAATTAAGGTCACCATTTTGTTGGCAAGACAAACAAGATCATTGGACACTGGCTACTACATTTATGAAAGTTGATGTTGGCTATTATCCATCCATCCATCGTAAACTGCTTATCTTAAGTCAAGTCATGGAGTCATGCTGGAGCCTATCCCAGGACTCATCGGGCAAACTTCAAGGAAATGCCCTGGACAGGTTAACATTCCATCACAGGAATGTTGGCTATCATCCATCCATCGTCAACCACTTATCCGAAATCAGGTTGGGGGCTGGGGG
>OMLC01082107.1:0-14833 GCA_900302585.1 Regalecus glesne
ATAGATACTATACAGTACATGGCTTATGATGAGGAGGAGAGGAGAGGAGGAGGGGGGAGAGGAGGAGAGGAGGAGAGAAGAGGAGAGGAGAAAGGTATAGATACTATACAGTACATGGCTTATGATGAGGAGGAGAGAGGAGAGGAGGAGGAGAGAGGAGAGAGGAGAGGAGAAAGGTATAGATACTATACAGTACATGGCTTATGATGAGGAGGAGAGGAGAGGAGGAGAGAGGAGAGGAGGAGATGAGAGGAGGAGGGAAGGAGAAATGTATAGATACTATACAGTACATGGCTTATGATGAGGAGGAGAGAGGAGAGGAGGAAGAGAGGAGGAGAGGAGAGGAGGAGGGAAGGAGAAAGGTATAGATACTATACAGTACATGGCTTATGATGAGGAGGAGAGGAGAGGAGGAGAGAGGAGAGGAGGAGCAGATGAGAAAATAGGAAGATATGAGAGGAGAGATGAGAAGAAGAGAGGAGAGGATAGGAGGAGAGAGGAGAGGAGGAGAGAGGAGAGCAGATGAGAAGAAGAGAGGAAAGGAGGAGGAGAGAGGAGAGGAGGTGAGTCAGAAGTCCAGTATCTGCTGTATGAGTCAGGAGGGAGCTGGTGGATGGGCTCTTTGGGTGGGTTACTGACCACCACAGACTGGTGCACATGCGCAGCTTGAGGCTCTGTGGGGTCGTGACCAGTCCTTGTGGTGTGGGGGGGCAGACTTGGACTCAGACAGAAGGTGGGGGATCGAAGCCAGATGTGTTCTTATTCATTTTTCAGTAACTCTTGGATGTACATGCTGACTAAAACATGTGCCGGAGCCCGTGTGTGGACGTGACGGGATGGCCTCTGATCCTGCAACAGCGGTAGAGACAAAACAACCCGCCTGGCTCCACAGTGGACCCGCGGCCATCACAAACAGCCCGTAACCGGATAGAGCACAACACGTTGTGTGAGCTGAGCTACACAACGCGACACACAGTGCTCCTGTTGGGTCCCAAACAACCGGTCCCACGTCTGCAGAGGCTTCCATCATATCACGGTACACCCGTGAGACGCTGCTGTGTTCCTGTGTTCCTGTGTCCCTGTGTGTGTTTGGACCTGTGTGTCTGGATGAAGCTAGGTCTGACGGTCCGGTTGATGGGATGACAGTGAAGGGGGGCAGCAGCAGCAGCAGCGGCGGCCGGCAGGCAGAGCGGGTCTGTCGGGGTCGCTCCGCGGCTCCTGGTTGCTCAGATGCTGAGGTGTCCCTGAGCAACACCCCCTGGCTGCCCCGGCGAGCCGCTTGTTACCTTGTATGGTCGACGCCGCGCTGCCGCTGGAGCAGCGCAGCGGAGGCTCCGTTCACGGTGGGCTCCTGATGGAATGTGGCGACGCACACGCTGACCAGCGTGGGGTTGGATGTGTGCGTTCCTCCACCTCTGGCGGCACACGGGACGTGGGCAGAGCAGCGTGACATCACCGTGGAGTGGGGCAGCAACACGTTGCTGCGACACTCAACTTCTGCGCCTCGGCGGGGCGCATGCGCAGAGGCCGACGTTTTGAATCGGCTTCTCCGGGGTGTTTGAACAGGAAAGCGGACATGTTGGTCACAGGCTGTGGGAGAAAATCGGGTAACGTCTGTTATTTTCTCTAAAAGAATAACTCAGACCGAAAACCTGATTTATGTCTGTACGCGCTGAAAGAAGAGCCGCGCCGTCCGACAACGGCCGTCAGTCAAGGACAAGCACCACGACATGCAGCGGAAGCGGACTTTCATAGAGCCTTTTTAACAACACCGCGTTTTAAACAGCGAAATTTGGAAGCAGAACTTTTTTTCCACTACTTCTACTTTGCAGCTGTCAGACTCGTTTGCCTTTTTTGCTAGGGCCTGGCACTGATATGGACACGGGCCTGGACCAACCGTGCCACGTTTAGAACTCTTCAGACTAAACGTTGCTTTTTAGTTTCACACACTTTGGGTTTGGATGCGCCGAGTCACATTTTAAACCCGTATCATCTGCGGCGTCCTGCGGGGGCTGGCAAGTCTACTGCCGCATTTGTCTTTTGCAGCCGAATTTGTTGCCACTCATAGAGGGAAAACGTCGTTTTCTGTACAAAAATGTGGCTTTTGAGTCGTCTACGCGGCCTCATGGGATTCTACGTTTGTGGGAACTTGAGAAGAAGCACGTCTTTTCTTTGAAGTGCGCTTTGGAGTTCACAAGAAGAAAGAGACATTTTGGCTAGCTAGCTACCGCTGGCTGCTAACCTAGCTAGCCCACTGGCTCGTCCGTGAGCTGTTTATTGTTCGGAGCGGAACTCAGCTTTAACAACTAAACATGTCAGCTGGAGAAAGTTTGGAGGCTCGGTTTGAAAAAATCGACGCCATGCTGAAGGACCCCAAGTCAGAAGTAAACACGGATTGCCTTTTGGTAAGTTTCAACTGGCTAGCTGGTGAAGTGGCTAAGTTAGCCAGCTTCTCGGGGTCGGACTACTCCTTGGAGCAGAAAAAAAACATTCCATGGAACATGCCGCCCAGTCGTGATGAGACGGTCAAGTTGTTTCACTGTCGCAGGTTTTGCCGAAGAAAAAAAATACAATCTCCTGCTTCACCCGAGCTGTAATCAAGCCCAGATACCATTCCCAGTCGTCATATGGTTGAAGGATTTACAAACAGCTTAGCACTCGACTTTGGCTATCGGGACTGTTTCCTGGATTAAACCCTGATCATAAGTTCTGTCTTAATGGTGATAATGTAAATGGGAGTTTCAGGGTTGATGTTGTCCACTGTGATTGAAACGTAACGTGTTGTGCTGTGGCTTGACGACAGTCGCGGATTTATTAGTGGTTTGTACAATTGGCAGCGATGTGTCCCGTTAACACGGAGAAGCACTGATCAGGTTTTTGATTTTTAAGTGGACGTCTGTGCAGTAGGCTATGACTTCATTTCCTAACGGGACGGGATGTTTTCGAGATGCTAAGAACAAGGCTACCATAGATGTGTGTAGTTTCTTATGCATCTTTTTTGGCTGGTCATAAAATGTGCTTTTTAGATTTGGTTTTCGGTTGTTTTGTCAAGATATCCCTATCTGAGCCTTATTTGAAGTGATAGGGTGCCTCCCCGTCACTGCCCTGCAAGCCTGTTGTAACCTGCATGTCTCCAGCTGCCTCAGTACACCTGTTCGGTGGAGTCTGCCTTGGCTGCTTCCTGTCTCTGGGTGAAGTGGCTCCTCTGTCCGGGCAGAGAGGGCGGCTGCTGCCACGTTCTAAACCCAGAGCGACATCTCCACAGGTGTTACAAGGCAATCCCAGCAACTGACTGGTGGTGGTCCTCAGAGTGGTTGTGAAGGTCTCTCTTGCATGCCAAAGCCTTACGGTGCATGTTTTCACATGGTATTAGCCATTCGGTGAGATGTGACTCAAGAAGGTCTGATGGTATATTGTGTAATTAAGACGAAAACCCACATGTGGCACCATTGTAATTTGATGGAAAATTCTGGCCCGAGTTTCCTGTGATTGTCTTTGGCACCCAGAGTTTTGCGCTTGCAGGTATGACTGGAACTGAGTGAGTTCTCTCTTAGTCAGAGGAGTTTGAGTCTAGATATAGTACATGAATCGGCAAGGGAGGACTTGTAGGGCTGTTTTTCATATTGCTATACAGTTGTTCCATTGTTATGCAATAATAAGGTGATCTCCATATAAGGTCATACTGTCTGATTGTTACCCTTAATTCACACTCATAGCCTTTTGATTGTATGATATGAAATCTCTTCAGCACAGGACAGTGGACTCACAAAGGGGAGTGTAAGAGTCGGTCTGTTTTGGGGAGGAGGCTTTCCTTTAATCCCACCCACACACCCACCTTTAGAGTACATCAGCCTGTGTCAATGGCTGTAGGTCTAGCTGGTTATTAAGAGACGTTGCTTAGTCTCTGTGACCTCCCTGCCAGCTTTAGAGAAAGGCAATTAAACTCACGTAAAAGTGCACACTCTCTGCATTTTAATGGCAAAAAGCTGTGGGGACTGTTCCTACCGGCAGCCACACACACAAGGGTGTTGTTCCTCCTTTTCCCCCCTCTCTGCAATCTCCCTCTGATCAATGAATGGAGGCCTTTTGCTGAGGCACTCTCCACCAACATGCAACTCCACCCACAGCTTAATAAAATTCCATGGTAATCAAATAACCTCTTGTCTTTGACTGGCCTGGAGTCCCCTGTGTGTCTCTAAGCCATTCTGCACGTCTGGTGAGAGCTGAGACCAGGCAGGCAGCCCTGAGGTAGCTGGGTGTGGGCTCTGCTCTTTACCCATAAACCAAAATTATGTGGACTGAAGACTCATGTTTCTGAAGGCCTCGAATCGGGACATTTAACTCATAAAACAGCTTCCATCATGCTTGGCTATGAGTAATAGGTTCCATCAAAATGCACAATACGAGCCTTTTACAGGCTATGTTTCTGTACCTGAGACTTGAGTTTGTATTGCATTCTGGTGGTGTTTTTTCCTCCCCATTAGAAGCCAGGGCTGCTTTGTCCGTTGGTGACATTTGGCCTGAACCTTCCCACTCAACTCTGGGGTGGCCTGTCAAGCGCTCTTTTCCATATCCCCTTATCTTCTCCTCCTAAATAATTTCTGCTGCAGAGAGTAGAGCCTTATCTCAGATGTGCTGCCCCCCATCATCATGCACTAGACAGCCTCCTAAGGGCCATTCTGAGCAGGCAGAATTCCTGGCATTGTGTTGGGAAAGCTTACTGACATTATTAAGGGTCTGCATATTGTCCATTGGTGGTTTTTTTTTGGTGTAGACCTTATGTAGCTCTCAGAACCAGGTATTCAAAATTGTGTGTCTGACTTGGTTATTTGAGGGTAAGATGGAGTTGGAAATAATAAGGCAAGTACATATTTGGTTCAAACCATACCTTGAAAAAGTTATTGTACAGTAATAACTAGTGGCTGATATGTTATGGACAGAGTGTCCTCCTGTCTAAGGTGGCATGGCTCAGGAGGTAGAGTGGGTAGTTTAGCAATTGGAAGGTTGGTGGGTTTGATCCCTGGCTCCTTCATAAAGAGTATTGATGTGTCCTTGAGCAAGACACTGAACACTTAAATGTTCATTGCCCACTGCTCCCATAAAATGGGATGGGTTAAATGCAGAGGACACATTTCAATGTAGTAATAATACAATGACCAAATTGACTCTCCTTTCCTTGAGCTATGTAAGTGCAGTTTTCTTTTGCCTGTGTTTATACAGTGATGTTTGGGGTGGATTAACCACACCTTGTTTTGATGCCTCTTTCTTAAACAAATAGACCCAGTTAAAGGATCTGAGAGCATGAAACTGCATACCAAACAGTGATGGATTTGGTGAATTCTACATTTACATTCTAGATATCAAGCGAATGCTATAATCCTGAAACAACTCACAGTAGCATTTGAATGAGCTTAAATATCTAAATCCGTATTCCAAAATAAAAGTTCTGCAATTCATTTAGTTATCCATAGGTCTACAATATTGCAACCTCAGTTTTTTTCTTGACCATCTCTTTGATATTCCATTGGGACTTTGCATGAATATACATGTGAATATTCAGTGAATTGCATGAGACGTTTGTTCCCATTTTATTTGATCATTTCATTGCAATCTGGTGGAGGCTGTAGTAGCTCGGTGGTAGAGCATGGACATTTGGAACTTGACAAGCCAGATATTGCGGGTTCAAACTCACCACAGAGCATCAGGAAGGGCCTCCAGCTTTAATCCCCTATGCCCCATCTAAATCCATGTCCACCCCCACAATGTGGTGACCAATTGTGACGCATATAAATGGACCTCAATTCCAGTTATAAGCAAACAGCCCATCGACCCTACATTTCTCCCAAGCTCAGTAGAAATGTACCCAATGATAATTGACTGTTTACTAAATTTCTTGGTTAGTGTTGGTATGTCCAATGCACTTCAATGATGAGTTCCATTATCTTAAATGTCATAATAACATTGTAAACATGCTCAGGAGAACATGAATCCGTTTTAATTCCCCAATAGCATCTTTTCAACATTTTTTGATCATTATTTTTTGATTTATGGGGTAATGAAGTGATGAAATAGATATCATTGCTGTAAGTGCGCATTGGTGGATCACCGTGCTGGTCATTATTTTGCAAGCCATTTTAAGCCGGCCGTCTTCCCTCAAATATGTTTGTACTCTCTCACATAAGTGCATTGCCAAAATTAGTCCAGTTCTTACTTTTTATGAAATTTGAAGGTAGCAATAATTTATTTGAATATCTGTACAAAACCTACCTCAAAAGGTAAGGCAGTCATCTTGTAATCAGAAGATTGGTGGTTTGACCCCCAGTCTCTTCAGAAGGTGTGTTGAACTCTCCTTGAGCAAGACACTGAACTACTAACTGAGTCCTGTGATGGAATGGTGACCTGTCCAGGGTGATTCCCCACCTTTTACTGAATAATTGCTGGGACGGGCTCCAGAATGACGCCGTGACCCAATTTCAGATAAGTGAATGAAAATGGATGAATTTTAAATAAACAGTTGTGATTAGAGAAAAAAGATTTTTGATACAGTGTTGCTATAAAGAAACAACTTGTTGTTTGGAGAGTATTAAACTATTTTTATCTGTTCTAATTTTTGCCTAATATGTGCTGAAGGATTGATTAACCCTTTTGGTAGTGGGCTGAAGATTAATTCCTTTGGCTGGTAAATCTGCTGAAACTAAACTTGTCTCACACCCAGAGTACAGTCAGTCTTTAGTCTGTAGGATTCCTTCATTTATAACATTGGCCTTTGATGGACAAGGCCCACCTAGAACACCTCTAGGCTCAGTATATGACTGATCTGTAGGATCATGCAAGAGGGAGATTATCGCAGTGCTGACATACAAATACCTTGGTGTCCACATTTGGCATGCAGGTTTGTTTGTCAAAGGATTGCATCATAGTCCCAAAGCGAGAGGTCCCCCCCCCCTTTTTTTTTACCTGCATCTTTATTCATTGTTACATGATCTATATCTAGAAGTGATAAGCCAAATCAAATCATTCAATCTTTTTTTCCACGTTGGGTTTATGATTCTGCAGGGTCATTAAGAATAAGGCATCTGATTATCACGTTCATAAGGTTGAATTGCATGACATCTAGGTTGGAGTGGGAAAGTATGGATTTGCATCCGTCCACTTTTGTCAGAATGGTCTAGAGCTGTCTGTTGTAAACTGCTCTCCTCAGCTGTTCAACTATGGGAGCAACAATAGGCAAAGCCATCTGTAGCTCTGCATTCCCTCAACTGACGGATCGTGTGCAGACTAAAATGACCCAGTCTTTCAATAAATGGAGAGATTTTACCTTTGATTTAACAGGGGTTAGGGTTAGTTGAACTCCATGACCCTCTGTGTTCGTTCATCTACATTCGCAAGGACTAAAGGCCTTGTTCTTCTGTCCCACTCGCAGAGGAATCTGCACCCTCTGGCCAGTGGGGATGGTCTGAGGCGAGTTGAGATTGCGGGTCAATGTATAATAAGTTTGATATTCTCTGGGGCCGGGTCAGAAGTCTTGGCTATGAGAGGCAGACACCGTGGAGTTTTGCTTGAGAATCCAGGGCTCAGTCAGTAGAAGCACGAGAGTGCTCCTCTGTTGGAATAACTCAATTATATTTTGACATGAAAGCCTTTGTGACAGTGATTTTCTCCTACTGGGGCCTCATAAGGAAATGGAATGCCCTGTTTTGCCATGCCTGATTTCACTGTCACTGCCATTTTATCCAATGGTGTTGTTAGAGTTGCAGTCCTTTTAGGTGAGTGGGATTTCCTGTCAAAGGATATCATGTATTGCAGGAGTGTTCAAAAAGAGTTTGAGCCAAGTATTCAAGCCAAAGAATTTAACTGAAATCTCTGCCAGGTGACTTACAAAGATGCTCAAACTTCTGTAGACCCAGAGAGAGAGAAGATAAACCTACTAGATGAAAGAGATGTGAGAATCATTTGTGTTTAATTTCTCTCGGTGTCTCAGTGTGCCCCTCAAACCTGTGCCAACACATAGTTAGGGATGAGGAAGCAATGTAGCATTTCATGCTTTGAATGGTCAATGTGAGCAGTGTTGTGTTTACATGGGCATGGCCTGCAAAGGAGCTGCCTTTATTTGCATGACGAATTGAATGGCTCTCTGCACAATTTGTCACATGTGGAAAGCATATTGTGTTCAAGAGGTGGCAGAAGGGGAAGTGAGAAGTGAAGCTTAGCTTGGGCCAGTCCGCATGCCTTGTGCTGGCATGCAGAGGGGGAAGATGTGGCTGGGTCGCCCATGGAAATTTTAACTCCAACTTAAATGTCTGGAAAAAGAGCTTGTGTGCAGATGTCTCTCCCTTAAAGCTTTAAGATATAATTGCTATGTGTAACATTAGCCACTGGCCTCTGTTTTGTGTGAGTATGTACTTGTAGCATTTCATTAATCAGGGAGACGATGAGAATGTTTTTTCATGTCATTATTCAGTTATCCCAGAGATGTGTCGCCCTCAACCCAGAGCAGCATCAGCAGAAATAGGATAAAGAGAAGCCGTGCAAGCTCCCATTTGTTTTCCCAAGATTGCCTCAGATAATTTCATGAAGTTTGCCGTGTTTGAAATTAGACACAGCTCCTGAGCCTACTGCCACCCTCTGTTAGCTTTACTGTACAGTGACAGAAGATACTCTTCATCTTTTACATACACAAGGGATGACCAGGTAGGTTATGCTGGGTTCTTTCTAGATCTTTTAAAAGTGCAGTGCCCTCCTATGCGAGTCACTCATCTATCAAGGTGCAGAGCTCCTTTTCTGCTTGTCATATTTTGCAGGAGAACACATTTGTGCCTTAAGAAAAAAGTCGAACACCATTAGGCTTCTTAATTGTCATGGTGCACTATTTTCAAACACTGAAAGGCTGGAAATAATATGAAGTCTTGCCCTTGTTTATTGTTCCCATGCCGTGCAAAATTCTTTCAGGGCACATTCTTCAAGCAATATTTTGGTGCCAAGTGTATTCAGATGGAAGGGTCAGGTATGTTGTAAATCTTGGCACTGAGATGTGAACATGGCTTTAAAATACATTTTAAGGTAGAACTTTTCACTTACATGGATTTGGAAATGTTAGGCAAGAAAACAAGTCAAATATTTCTTAGTAGATTCTGTTATAGTTGTTCTAGTTTTCAGCAGAAAATGTGAACAAGTCACAATATACATTTTCATTCTTGGGGAACACCATCCTTTCACTAAAGCTCTCATGACTACTGCACCACCATCACACAGCACCATCACACTCGGTATGTACCAAAATATGGGTGTGTAAGGTATTGCTGATTCCACAACTATTGCGGTTGTAAATGCCTAGGATATCACTGTTCACTTTGAAACCTGATTTGTGTTGTCAAGTGTTCATTCCCAGTTAATTCTGGACTGGCTTTACAGTGCCTTAGGATGTTCCAGTGGCTAAAGACCAGCTCATCTTATGCTGGGAAATTAGAGCCTTAGTCTATTATTACCATTGGCCACTCTGGAATAGTAATTATTTTTTCCCCATTTTGCGCTTCACATTGAATGTGGGTGCCCCCGTTTCTCTAACCGTGTGCCTGGATCACAGAGAGAAGAAACTTCTGAGCCCTTGTAAACCCCAGGGCTGGTTTGGCCTTTCTTTAGCGCTAATGGGGAAAAAGATCACATCACATCAGCCACTGGAAATCTTCCGAGTAGAAGTGCTTATCTAAGAATGCAGTCACGGAATCACGGTGAAAGGCGAGTCTAAGAATGGCTTTTGTCACTAATCCCAGATCCAGGTCCTTTTCTTGCTTAGCACAAGCCCACTGATGCACGTTTTGTGCTTTTGTCCACGCTCTGTTGCTACTGGGGGCTGCTTCTTCTGGCTTCATGGCAAACGGAGCTGTTGGCATACTGAAGCAGGAGGCTGATGATGTCAGGTCGTTAACTCATGCCACTGGCCATCACAAATCACTCACTGCCAGTAGCAGCATGTTTCATGTCACATTTTGAACTTCCTGGTTTCAGGTTTGTGTTATGACAAATGTCTCCAAACAAACGGAGGCCTTTGATTCTTACTGTAGATAAGTCATTACTGATGAGTATACATGGTATTGTGTGTTGTGTGCAGACAAGTCTTTTATCCTTGTATACATTGTCTTTTTGAAACGCATCCATAAGAGGCTCTCTCTCTCTCCCCTCCCTCTACTGCCACAAATTGCCCAATAGAAGATGTACGCTGTTTCTTTAATGCAAGGCCGTTTCTGTCACAGTCGTACTCTCACGTACACCAAGCCTTATGTCAAGTTGGACAGTATTGTGGGCAGTCACTGTTATCACTTTGTTATTACTTGTCATATCTCCCAGTGATCTGATTCAGATTTCTTTGATACTACGGTTTGGTTTTTGACTTTTTCACCCATTCACAGGATGAATGATAAATCAGGAACTAGATGCTGGAGATCTTTTAGCGGGTGTTCTTCTATTTTTAAGCCTACCATTGTCGTGTTGGAAGAACCAGCCCCACCATCTAGCAGCAGTTCTCCCATCTTCTCAGTTCTCTAATAACGTTAAGCACGAGTTGCTGATTGAAAATCCGGCTCACTATGTGACTTGTGCTTGGGATGGACTTTTTTTCATCTCTTCCTTTGCTTTTTGTTGAGAACTTGTTTGGCCACATACTTAAAATAGCTCTCTGACGTGTACAGTCCTGTTGAGGAATGTTACTGCGGCTGTCCAGAGTTCTCTGTGGCAGGAAGTTATGCAAACGTGCATTGCTGAGCCCGGAGCTGTGTGATTAGGGTCCTGGAGGACTCGGTTCTTCAGCTCTTTTTTTTTTCCACAGTGCAGGCTGCCTAGTTACTGTATGGCCAACAAGGCCCCATTTTTCCCTTCTCAGCCTTGACTCTGTTGTAAGAACTTCTCCTCCTGTCCTCCTTAACTCGATGAAAGGGTTGGGCTTATGACAAGTTTGGGTATATAACCTTTATTTATTTGTCATGTTGTCAGGACTATTCAGTTTTACCACTCTAAATATTGTTTATGTCAGACTAGGCATTGCCCTCGCTTTTTTCTTCATTCTCACCCTCAGTGGTTAGGTGACTGCCTCCTTTCTTCCTCCCATCCCCGAGGCATTTGCTGGTTTTACATCTCCCAGGGTGAAAGGGTGGGGGTGGGGGGTATATGGCCCTGACCTCCACCATTCAGCAGGAACAGCAGTTACTTAAGAGGATTCCTCGGTTCGTCTGAGCTGCTGAATCACCATGTGTCATCATTGTTTTCCTCATAGATGCCAAACAAAACTGTCTTAGTATCTTGCTGCAGATTATGCAGCGTGCAGGAATTACCAACAAATCTATTGCAAATGTTGAGAAAAGAGTACACCTACTGTGTTTTATCATGAGTGGCTGAACTCTGAAATCAATCTTGGTTGTCTTCTGGGGAGTGATGTCGTGCAGACAAGATCACTTTCATTATTGTATGGCCAAAGATGTTTAGTTTTAAAGCTACCCTCAAAAGGTGCTCCCACACCAGCTAGAGGAAGTGCATTATCCCGCAATAGGCTCTCGATGCACTAACCAGTGTTTGTGCTCCCGCCTTGTGTCAGCCATCCTGGATTAAGGAAGATTAGATTAAATCCTACCAGTAGCACTTCTGCTCCTTCCTAATCTCGAGCAAAGTAGCCCTTAAATGTATAGCTGGTACACCCCCCACACCACCCCTTGTCTGATGAATGCTAGTGTTCTCAACATTGCTGGGACTAAGATAATTGCTTAAACCTCATATAAATTGAGATTCGTCTTGTGTCTACATGACAAATATTTTTTCTTCATCTTTAGGAATGGGTATCACTAAGAGTATAACTTTACTACTACTCTTACCAAAACTACTTATCGATCTCGTACTTCCCACAGTACTTCTATCGGTTCTTTCTGTTATTGTTTCAAGAGGGAATACAACGGATAAATAGAATAATTACATAGCTCTATTCTCTCATGCCTGGACAGAGCATTAGGTTTAGCTAACTCTGTGTGGGCTCTAGGCTGCTAGAATACACTACATACCTGAGGTGGATGGTGCAATGAGAGGTGAACTACAAGCTAGGCACTTGAAAACTCCATTTCTCCATCTGTATTTGATGCACTTTCACTGGTTTTCTCAATAAATTGCTTGTTTCCACCCTTACATGTAAGACTTGTTACACTTGTGGCAACAAGTCTTGTGAGCATCGACAAGGTATAACCAGACCTCTGACTGTTTGGTTCTCTCTGCCATTGTCATTATAACGTGTGTGTGTGTGTGTGTGTGTGTGTGTGTGTGTGTGTGAGAAGCAGATAGCTACAGGGTTGGAGTCCTGATCTATGGTTTGCTTCTGGCACTATGATCTGTAACTAGCTCTAGTGTTGCTTCAGTACCTTTTGCACTTTGAATCTATGCACTTGATGTATGTTGCTTTGGATAAGAGCGTCTGCTAAATGCCTGTAATGTAATAATAGCTGGCCCTGCACCTCAGGTCATGCATACGACAGGCTCTGAGAGAAAGATTGCTCTTGGGTATAGGGAAATGCATCACAGACAAGTTCCTTAATCTTATTGCAAATTAGAAACAGAATTGATGATGTAAAAGGTGCAAGAAAGTGGTTTTGTTGCCTAAGTAAATATGGCATTTATTTCCTCTAATTCTCCAGTATCGATAGCAGAACCATTAATATTGAATCTTATCAATACTACGGTCTTTAGCAATTTAGCACCAGTGCCTGTTTAATTCTAGGTTTCAGTTATGATCATATAAGATCAGATATTCCTTTATTAGGCCCACAGGGGGGAATTTACGTTGTTACAGCAGAAAGTGGAAAGCACAGTGAGAGAGGCATCAAATCTAAGGCATAAGATATAACACCAATGTAAATGAGGGGGAAATATGAACATTATATCCAGGAGGAAAACATAAAATAGACTCAGCAGTTAACTAAATGGTATGCAATGAAGAATGGTGTGCAATCAAGTTATCATTTCTTATTAATTTTGTGTTCGTACAATTGAAACATCTGTCTTATTGTAACAGTTATTGATTTTTCTCTGTTTGGTACAATGGTAGAATATAGATCCCGAAAGGGACATCATCCCAGATTAGATACTAGTATTCTGTGTAGTTGTCTAAAAATAATATTTTACAGCCGTACAGTTGATCTTACTGTAATGCAACGTTATCAGGAAGGACTGCCCTATAAATGCAATTGGCCTTGCCAGTTTTTTATTAGAAACAATGCCGTACGCTACTTTGCTTCTTATCATGTATTCTACATGTAGGGCTTGATTTGTCAATGGATTTCTCTCTGACATTTAAAGTCCTTCATTGGATCAGTATTTAATCCATTTAAAAACTGGTAATGTTTTCGGTTTCGGTGAAATTTGACCATTTGTTTGTGATTAGCCAAATACCTACTGGAAATGTGTAACGTAATCCTGCCTGAGAAATAACTAACTCCCTGTTTTATAGGATGGCTTAAAGCCCAGACTTGCGCATCATAGTTCAAAAGCCAGAAAATACATTTTGGTAGCTAGTTTTAGATGTTGTCAGTGATGTTTAAGAGAACAAGGAGTAGCTGTGATTTTGAATTTGTTTAATGATGATTTATCTTTTACTTTTAGGATGGGTTGGATGCACTGGTATATGACCTTGACTTCCCTGCCCTGAGGAAAAACAAGAGCATTGACAACTTCTTGAATAGATGTAAGTAGCTTTGGCTTTACAATGGTTTCCCCACTCATGTCATCCTTTTGTGTGGAACCCATTCTTGTTGTTTGCTACCATCTTTCATATTTGCAGCCCCCCCACTGTATATGGGTGTAAGCCTGGGCTCAGCAAAGAAGGCCGTTTTTGGGTCACCGCCTCTGTGCATGCTCAGGCACAATTGTGTCTGCTGCTTAGTATCCCCAACAAAGGGCCTTTCATAAATGGCTAGTGACCCACATGGTGTCTATCATGATGGCTTCCCATTATGACAGTGCCCCCAGACTGGGTAACCACCATAGCTATGGCAGAAATGCAAAGGGGTCCCACAGTATAATGGCCTGGAGGTGGAGAAGAAATTTGAGGAAGTTACTAAAGATTTTAGGCCTTCTATTCAAATACTAAGCCAAGTCTGATAATAGGGCTTTAATTGATCCACCTTGATATACCAATTGTTTCTATTTGAAATACTTAAATGTCTCTGTGTCATTTAATGACTGCATATCTCTCTCTACTGTATGTTCAAAATCAGGGTTCAATCATGTCAGTAAAATGACCTTTTAACTTGTAATAGCATAGCTCAGTGGGTAGAGCGGTCGTCTGGCAATCAGAAGGTCACAGGTTCGATCCCCGGTCCTGCATACAGCATGTGGAGGTGTCCTTGAGCAAGACACTGAACCCCTAACTGCTCCCCGAGCACCACATGTTGGCAGCTCACTGCTCCTATACAATAGGTTGGGTCAAAAATGCAGAGAAATCCAAATGTCCCCTTGTGGGACTGATAAGGGAATCTATTTTTAAAATGCTTTCTTCATATATTGTCAACAAAGTGGGGGAAACCGAGGGTTTAACATTTGAAAGTGTCAGCTCAAGCTTCTGCTGAAATCTATAGAAATATCATTGATAGTTACGTATTTCTTCAATTAGATTTTCTATGTATCCAACAGCCATATTGAAAATGCATTGATGGTGTGGACTAATGGACTAGCTCTCTTTTGAGAGGCTGGTCACTAATGGCATGTAATGCCAAAGGAGCTCTGCACGACACTGAATGTCCGCCATACATTCTGCACTGATCTACTATTACATCAGCTGACTGCACTATGCATATCACAGGGCAAT
>OMLC01082108.1:0-17161 GCA_900302585.1 Regalecus glesne
GGTCAATACAATACAATACAATACAATACAGTCATTTAGCAGACGCTTTTATCCAAAGCGACGTACAAAAATTTGCTGCTGGAAGGAAAGAAGAAAGTAAGCCTGTCCTTTAGACCTTAATCTTGTCAGCGGATCTCTATATATTCTCATCCTAAGGGTTGGAACTAGCAAATGCTGCTTGGAAGAGATGAGTCTTGAGCTTCCGGCGGAAGGTGGACAGTGTCTCCGATGTCGTGATACTTACGTTCCGGAGTTCGTTCCACCAATTTGGAGCGTTCACCGAGAAGAGCTGTGAACGTTTTAAGCGCCCATCAGGCCCCCGCAGAGAGGGGGCAGACAGGAGTCCAGCGGCGGCGGAGCGAAGAGGTCGGGCGGGGGTGTAGGGTTTGACCAGAGATTGCAGGTACGGAGGGGCTGTTCCTTTCGCTGCTCTGTATGCAAGTGTAAGAGTCTTGAATTTGATGCGCTCCTTGACGGGGAGCCAGTGGAGGGCGCGTAGGAGGGGTGTTGAGTGCGAGAACTTGGGATGGTTGAACACCAATCTAGCAGCAGCTTTCTGGATGAGTTCCAAGGGCTTGATGACACACGCTGGGGACCTGCAAGAAGAGAGTTGCAGTAGTCAAGGCGGGAGATGACGGTCGCCTGGATGAGATCTGGGTCGCCTCCTTCGTAGAAAGGGGCGTATTCTCCTGATGTTGTAGAGCTGGAACCTGCAGGAACGTGCCGTGGCTGCGATGTAATCCGAGAATGACAGTTGGTCATCCAGGATACCAAACATGAGCAATATAATGTGATTGAATATGGTTCACCCACCTGACAAAGATGGAATATAATACATCTTCGTACATTCTCACGTGATGTGTATACATCTGAAGATGAAGACTGGTGTAACCTCAGTCTTATGTCCATCCATCCATGTTGGTGCCCCTCTCTACACGTGTCTACGTGTCTATATGTCCATAGTTAGGTTGTAATGCCTCCTTTGGGGAAATAACAACTCTCAGAAGCTATTTCAAATGTTCTCCACTCCAGTTGTCAGTGGAAGATAGGCTAGGGTCAGAAACGAACTCAGAGAGCAAAGGTAAACGCAACCCAACATTAAGCACACTATTCTGGGATATTTGTACCCAATCATTGACCAGGTAAATATTAAAACTGGTCAACAATGTAAATATGAGCTCATGCATTGAAAGACTGAATTCCTCAAACACCTCAAAAAACATACAAACACATTCAACACTGACTGCCCCCCAGTGCAAACAGAGCAGCTTGTGAATGAATAGATATTTATATGCGTCTAGAATATCAAATCTCAGTTTTATATCCAGATTTGTGATGACCAATTTACCGATACCAATGCTATTCACGGGCATTACCAAGCGTTGCCAAGGAATTCTTATAATCACAACGTGGCCCAGGAACCCTTCGTCGTTGATATCTGGGTATCTTCGTTCACTCGTCTGTCGCATCGGGTCTGTGTACCCCCCGCTGGGATATGAAGCAATAGACGGACACACGACTCCTCTCACACACACGTCTACCCTTTGCGCATGCGCGGGCGTTCACGTCTAATGGAGACTAGATACCCTGCACTTCACTTGTTTTCTCAAAACAGTGTTTATCCGATTTCAATGGCATCTAACTTGTCGGGGTTGTCTATCGATACAGGGATTTTGTTTGATTGCTTTTAGTTGGTGAGTTTCTTTGCGATTCGGTAGTAATTGTTCCTATCTGGAGATCTCCGACTTGAATTAAACAAACCAAAGCTATAGGTTGGGCTTTGGTACCCTGGGGAATACACCGGGTTCATATGTCTTGGTGCATCATGCCCAATAAATCCCTGTAAGGAAATCACACAAAATAAGTTGAATCCGTTCATCGTGGACAACGTTTTATAAAAACGTATGATTCACCTGATTCAGCTTGTATTTGTGAACCAGGTTTACAGCATCTCAAAGTGCTGTGGGAGGTGTTTTAATTTTTAACCATGTATCATAAAAAGTTGAAGAAGTTTATTGAGGAACGTCTTGATGCATGCTCAATAGTCCAGGTAGGGAAAGAGTTGAAGAGTTCAACTGAAGAGTTGATGACTTCTTCAGTCAGACTGAAGAAGTCACCTGGTGAGTGACGAAACGTTTCTCAACAAACTTCTGATCCAGTTGGACAGCTTCACCTCTTTTTGTGATCTATTCAGGAACGTTTCGTCCTTCAAACAGGTGAGATCTTCAGTCTGAGCTGACTTCAAGCATCCTATCCTTATGAACAGAACAGCGATACCATAAAACGAAAGGCTTTCACCTGTTTGAGTGACGAAATGTTTCTGAATAAGCTTCTGAACCGAATCACCTTTTTTGATTTCCTTACCTGAATCATTGAGCATGCATCAAGACACTTTTTTTACCATGTAGGTAGAACACTGAAAATACATTTCACAACCTGGGACGTTATCCTACTTTCAGAGGGACTGGGGAAAACGGGGGCATTTAAAGGGAAATGACGTGGAGACTGTACAATTCCGCCATCTTCTGCTGGCACAGTGTATGTACTGTGGTCCATAGACGCGGGGGTGCGCCAGGTATGTCAAAACGAGTCTCCCTTCTCTTCTGTAAGAAAAAAAAACTTTGATGCATTTCGAAAGAAAAAAAAAACTTCCATTAGCAGTAGGTTAGGACGCCGTGTGCCCTTCTCACCACAAGGTGTGCCGAGTCATTACTATATGTCCTAATAAAACTTCGAGCGCCTCGCACCCGGGTGTCATCCTTGGAGGCGATCGGATAAAGCTGAAAGACACTGAGACGACTTAACTCGTTAAATGGTGTTGTTGGTTGACGGTAACGTATACAAATCTTATCACAAATATCACAATAGATCTAGTCCATCTCGATGTTTTCATGTATAACCTGAGGGAAACAAGTCGAACGTTTAACTGAAACCTAGGCGAGCTCTACCAGACCGAGTGAGATCTCGTTGAACCATTTTGCGGTTGTTGTTTTTTTTGGCGGTTGGTGGGTTTATTCGTTAATTATTAACGTGGATTTATCGGGATTTGTATTTGTGAGTGTGTGTTGGCTCGCCTGGTTTGTCACTTCCATCATTCATGCCTGATGGTTCGCTCTACATGACACAAAATTGGTTGTAGCTGAAGATAAGGGGCGGTAGGGGCAGCACAGTATAGGAACAACACTGGAATTTTCCACTCTGTTCACACCGAAGGCGACGTTGCTGGGAACGTTTGCCAACACTCCCTTCCTTTCCTCCTCCAAAGATATCCAGAAATGTCTGTCCTCACAGTAGAATATACGACGGTCGGCCAAGGCGCAAATAAATCGTAACAATTTTGATTAAAATCTGGATATGAATTTGAAAAAGTAGGACGTTTCGACGACACTCATCCGAAGCTCTTCATGAACTCTGAAGTCAGACCTGAGTTACCCAACACTCCTGACAAGAGAGAGACATAAATAAGAGTGCTTACATACAGGCTCCAGGCAACGGATGCCCAAATGGATCCAATCATCCTTATTTATTGTTTTGTTTAATAACCCAGGTAGTAAAAAAAAATCTAAATAATATGATTCAGATCATCTGAACATACATTAAGAAATAGAAGATGTCACAGGATTGACCTCTTTAAAGATTTCATGAAGACATTTGGATGCATGTCAAAATATCCTGTTTTTTATTTATACCCAGATTATCTGATTAAAATTGTAATGCTTTTTTAGTACCTGTATGATTGATCATAAAAGATGTCCTCCCAGTAGTTTACATCACCTTTAAGCCACAGCATGTTATCTGATAAACTATCAAAACCATTATTTTCTAAACCCACTAGATGTTATCAGAAGTAAAGGTGGTGATGTGGTTTTGTGGTGCTCAAAGCTCAGATGAAGTCAAATGGACTTGCTCTTATATAACGCTTCTCTAGTCTAGCGACCACTCAAAGCTTTACAACGAATGCCTCACATCATATTAATCTCAAGCAGTTCATATCAAGGCCTAACTATGACAACGAGGCACTTTTCAGCCCCGGCAAAAAGCAAAAAGAGCAGCTGCAGAGGCTGAAACCGGTCAAATAACCAAACCCATGTTGAATTTTGATAGGTGTGCTTTACTGTGCATACAACATCAACCTGGGAAGTCAGTAGGAATAGTATAGCCCAATATGATTAAAGCCCATTTATACGTTGACTTGTCAAGATATTTACATTTAAACATTATTTTTCACACAATATTTTTTTACTTAAATTTTAGCACTGTTGTAAAATGCAGCATTTCTCATTCATATCATATAAAGCTCTATTTAGAAATGTCGTACATTGACACAAAACAAAAGAGAAAAATGCTTCTGTTTTAACAGATGGTAAACTGCTCAAAATAGACTAAATCAATTAAATAGATGAAAAGTATCACATATATTCAGTAAACTACTATTTTATAATACAAATGCTGGTATAGTTTTGCTGTGTGACTAAAATCTGGCTTTAAACTTTTCATAGGGACTTCAAAATTCTCTTCTCTGTTTTTTTTGTTGATGTTTATTAATCTGTCAGTATTATTACAAGTTCATAAGACAAATGTCATCGCTAGTAAAAATCAATAAAATAACCAACTTCTGCAAACTAAAATCCTGAGAAATGCTAGAAAATAACATGACAGACCAGCAACTTGTAACAAAACACAGAGAGAGGTTGAACAAATTCAATGAAAAAAATGCTAAATATTCTCTAGGAATGGTCTTGAAATTGCAATTGAAGCAAGGAAGAAATGCATTGACATTCTAGACCTAGGACCATAGGAATGACACATAGAAATCATATATGAAACAATAACCCTTCAATATGTCCATAAAGATAAAAGCAATCATCCATCTTTCATCTTGAAGAATATTCTGGATAGCATCAATATAAAACTCAAATGTATCCATCCATCCATCCATCGTCAACCGCTTATCCGAATTATTCGCTTTGGATTAAAGCGTCTGCTAAATGACTGTATTGTATTGTATTGTATTGTAAATAGGGTCGCGGGTTGAACTGGAGCCTATCTCAGTTCTCATTGGGCAAAAGGCGGGGTACAACCTGTATAGGTCGCCAATCTATCACAGGGCAAAGCAGCTAGGGGAACAGTGTCTTGCTCAAGGACACCTCGACACGCTTCTCTGCAGGTGCGGGGATCCAACCTGCAACCTTCCGATCGCCAGGCGACCGCTCTACCCACTGAGCCATGCCGCCCCCCTCAAATGTATCATCAAGTGAATTTATCTTCACTGAAGCAGACCCCGCTATACCAGGAAGTCTCACAAAAAGTGCGGTTACAATTTTAAGCTGAAGCATAATCCACCACTGAGTGCCAATAGCCAATAAAACAGTAAACACAGCAGAAAATGACTTATCACCCGTCCATACAACCCGTCCTATAGTAGCACCATGGCCATGAACACTGGCGACCTGTTTTTCAAAAACTTTTAGATAAGTGCTTCACCCCTGAACACTCACTGAGGAAAATATTAAACAGGAAAGCCATCAAGACTTTCTACAGATATGTGCCAACTATCCATCAATTATTATCATCTTAGCACAGGTGTCATGATCAAATCACAGACCTCAATGCAGCCAGGCTATGTGAATGAATGGTACCTCCTTGAAGGAAAATGACAAACAGAAGAGGCCTGTCTTTATCTTCCCAAGCAACTGTTGAAAGAAAATATAATTATAAAAAGCAGCTGCAGCTGTAGACACAGAAAAAGCTATGAAGACATCATATCATAAAGACCATTGTCATCTGAATGATCATTATAGGACAGCATGGGTCAGGAGGTTGAGTGGGTTTTCTATAAATCGGAAGGTTGCTGGTTCAAAACCTTGCTCCTTCATAATGCGTGTTGAAGTGTCCCTAACTGGGTCCTGGGCGATTCAGCTGCTCATTCCTCCTACACAATAGGATGGGTTAAATGCAGAGGACAAATCTAATTGTATGAATACAATGACCAAATAAACGAAAGGAAAGCTACTTTGTTCAGTCATTGTATTCTTACAATGACATTTTCCCTCTGCATTAAAACCATCCTATTGTGTTGGAGCAGTGGGCAGCTGGAGTGGATGGGGAGCAGTTAGAGGTTCAATGCCTTGCCCAAGGACACTTTAACATGCTTTCTGAGGGAGCTAGGGATCTAACCACCAATTTTCTAAATACCAAATGACCCACTCTACCCCCTGAGCTATACCGCCCTGAAAAGCCTCTAAAGAGGCTTTCCTTTCCTTATTTTGCTATTACCATAAAACATCAATACTAAGTAGTCTAGTATTTATAATATTGCAATTATCTATGCTGAAATCTTCCCTAGATATGAGGTGTCTGTGTAGACTTAGCTTAAGGGGCTTCTTATTTGCAATACCTATTTATAGAATACGAGATTTACACATTTAATGTATAGATGACAGAGATTTGCCACAGCATTCAAATCAGAATCGGGCGCTGTGGCTCAAGAGGTAGAGTGGGTCATCTAGTAATCAGAAGGGTTCTACTTTGATCCCCAGCTCCTCCAGAGAGTGTGTCGAAGTATCCTTGAGCAAGACACTGAACCCCCTTATGCTTCTTTTCCTTCATCAATGGGTGAATGTGAGGCATACATTTTAAAGTACTTTGAGTGGTCAGTAGACTAGAAAAGGGGCATGTAAAAACTCAGTCCAAATGCCAAGAAAAGTAAAATCAGCTGTTCCAATAGGTAGACGTCCAGCTGGGGAAATGATCAGGACATAATACTCAAGAATCACTCCATCTCTTTACAGTTAAACAGGATAATGAATGATTGACCAAGTCTGATACAGTCCTACATCTTAGGTGCTCCCTTCAAAACCGCTGTTTTGCATCCTCAATATGTAGGTGTTTGACACTAGCTAACATTGTATTAAAGCACTCGAGAAAATGAGTTGAAATATTCATGTCAAATGAATCAACTCGAGTAGCAATGAGTACAAGGAAAAAAATCTGAATCCACTGTATGATAAGGAGTACAAAGATGAGGAAAAGGGCCTTTTTCTGTGTCTTGATTAGTCCCCATGTTATAGGTTTGGACACAGACTTAGATGGCGCTTGGAGGATTAAGGCCAGATGCCCTTCCTGATGCCCCACAGTGAGTTTGAAACGCTGCTTCCGGCCCGACGGTTCCCAAAGAGCATGCTCTATCACAAAGCTACTGCAGCCCCATAGAAATATCTAATGAAGGATAATTACTTAAATCAAGGCTAAAAATACATTTGGTAAATGAGTAGTGAGGATACACTATAAAGTAGTTTGTGTGGTTGCTAGACTAGAAAAGTACTTTATATGAATGAGTCCATTTACCAATTTTACCATTATAAGAATGAGCTTTAAGAAGTGATTTAAAAGAGGGCACATGTTTAACCAGTTTAAGCTCCTAAAGCCGGTTCTTACTGGAAGCTATGCTTTGGCACCCATGATGTTATAAGATCTTTGCTATAGCTTTATGCCAAACCCGTCCATGCCCTCAATAAGCAATCATATTAACTATTTCGGTGCATGTGCTTACGTAAAGTAGACACCCTCCTGCCCTCCTGAGCAATGTAATTTTATATTTAAGTATGCAAGGAATTCCATATAGAACCTTTTTGGTAAAGGTGCGATTGACTGATTTTCAGTCTATAACACACTAATGTTCCTTCTTGAGCCAAAGGGAGTGTTGTTTTTGTTGCCCGATAACGACATTAACAGATACATATACCTAAACTTCAACAACATATTAATTACCACTGCTTCTCAGACTTCTCAGGTAGCTTTTCTTAGAAATTTAGAAATTATAGAGAGCCATTTGTTTTCAGGCATCATGGTGTCATCCAAATGAACAGCATTTTCTTGAGAAAAATCACAATAATAAGGACATTTCAATAGGGAAGTTGGAGAGAATTGAAAAGACGGGCACCCCAGATCAAATTCTCATATTTCTTATTACTCACCACGTCCCAAGTTCATCAGGGGACTTTACATCATTTTCAGTGTTTAGTAATAGTGAAAGCAGAGACACTTCTCATTCCATTATTCTCCAGTTATTTGTCGATGTACATTAGAATAGTAATCAGATTCATACTTTTATGTCTGTATCGCCAGCCACGCTCAGATGAGGGTATAGAGTTGCTGGCTTGTGATAACTTTTAAAATAAACTGTCTTAGGGTCCAGCAGCCTGGTAATGCCCAATGCAGATGATGTAATATGATCAGGCATTAGATCCTATTTATAAATCACAAATGCTTAAGTTTTGTCATCATAATAGAACCTGATTCTAAACAGTGAGTTACTATTAAATTATGTTTTGGTAAACAACATGTGTGCAGCTATTGTCAGTAAGCGGTGACCCAGTTTTGTTCCCATGAGGGGCCCATTTTATGTGTATGGGATATATTATTAGACCTGTATGTGTACATACCACACTGCATTTGGTCTTATGTACTAAATATAAAAATGGCATTGCCCTGCACAGATTTTGCATGGTTAGAACATAGACAGTGAAGACTGGATGTATTCAGTAGTTGATTGAATGAAATTTAAATTCCCCAAAATATCAGTTAGCCTTGGGTCTCAGTTCATAAGAGGTGAGCAAACCACTAAAGGAGTTAGGTGTTAACTTCTCAGAGCTGACATCCACGCAGTTTTGTCAGCAGTTTTCCCACCATGGGTCATAAGACACAGAAGAGATGACAATGTACAGAAAGAATTGTTAATGGATAACATACAACAAAATAGCTTCAAAACATCATCCATTGGTCATAAAGGCTGGAGTGTTGCCTCAAAGGGGAGACTTTAGCCATAGAAGATACACTACAGTGGTGAGATTATGGACTGAAAGCTTCTCACTTTGGTAGTTTTCTATGACCTATGGTTACTATCCGCCAACAGCACTGATCAAACCAAAGTGGAGAAGTTTCAATGTTAGCCCTAAATTGCACCGTGTTTGTGGTTGTATATTCATATTACAATGGGCGGGAAAATCAGGCAGTTCTTTACATGACTGTGCAGCATTGGTGATGTTGTGCTATGTCTTTCATTCATTATGGTGCATCTATTTTCCATTATTATTTAAAGGCTTCAGCCATAATAATAACTTGACATATCTGTGTTCACTTTTGAATGTTTCATAAGATCATTAGTCACTTTAGCTTTAGCAGTCGGAATACTTGTGTCACCACTCCAACTGGCCTCAGTATTTAAATGTTTGCTAAATCACTGTTTGCTTTGGATGATGACATGTATAGCTGTGGCAATTTAATTTCTATTTCTGATGAATTTGGTCTCTTTTTAAAATGTTTTCTAAAAGGATGTCTGTTCCCTGTGGTTGAGGAGTGTTTGTGCGTGTGTGAGTGTGTGCGTGTGTGTGTGTGCGTCACGTCTCCAAATACAGCAATTAAATTACCATATAGCCCATCAGACCCAACCCCATTCAGAGTTCAGGCAGAGAGCCTGATATCAGGTGCTAGTTCGTGTTGTAACCTAAGCTGGAAGGAGGAGTTTGAATGGAGGAGGAAAACTCCCAAAAGAATACCATCACATGACTAAAGAGCAGAGGGTGATAAATAGCAGTACATTCAGTTAGCCTCGACACTGGCAGAGACTATCAGGCATGAAAGAGTTGGCGTGAACTAGAGCTCTCTAACACCACTTGTTATATTTAAACTGCAACTCGGATGCATGTCTAATGAGTCAGTAGGACTGACAAGAGGCAATATTTGCCTTTGGTGCAGCAGTTGAGCAGACTAATTTATCTACCGAGGAAGTGTGCGTTCAGGAAAGCTATACCTGAAAGTGTTTGGGTCGGGGAGGGTGCAGTCAAGGTAGATTGCTCCAGCGGATACAGATCGCATACACAAGGAGAAACATTTGTTCTTCCCTCCAGCTCCTAAATGCTTCAAAAGGCAGAAGGAAAAGGCAAGAGTGTTGGTGGGAGGAGCATGAGTCTGCAGGCCGGGTTTCAACACGACTGGATGGACGGCCATCCCAAGGCCAGGGTGAATGAGTCTTCTACAGGAATAAGGAGAGGCAGTCAGGGAGAACATGATCGTCATCTGCCTCTTGGAGACAGCAGCCTGGCCTTGGAGCCTTCCATCCTGGACACTGCCCAACTTTTCCCACTTATGGAGACTAAGTTATACAAGCGCCGTTGGGTTATGCTCTTCCTCTTTAGTGTCTACTCCATGAGCAATGCCTTCATGTGGCTACAGTATGGCATCATCAGCAACATCTTCATGCGCTTCTACAAGATTGATATCTTTGCAATTGACTGGCTCTCCATGATCTACTTCCTCACCTACATCCCCCTCATCCTGCCCGTCATGTGGTTGCTTGACAATCGGGGCATCAGGGACGTTGTAGTGGTAGGCTCTGCCTTCAATTGCATTGGAGCATGGATCAAGACAGGAACAGCAGCTCCTAACATGTTTCCCATGACCTTCTTCGGCCAGTTTATGTGTTCAGTGGGCACAGTGTATGTCCTGGGTATCCCATCCAGACTTGCATCCTTGTGGTTTGGACAGCAAGAGGTCTCCACTGCCTGTTCCATTGGTGTTCTAGGAAATCAGGTGTGTCCATGTTTACCCATTCTGCTCAAATGTCCCTTGGGTAGGTTTATTTGGGTGTTGATGCTCTTTCTATGTTGGCTTTAAGACAATTGTGAGTCTGTGTGTGAGTGTGTGTGAGAGCTAGATAGAGATAGAGCAAGCAAAAGTAGAACTATCATAGGATATAGCTTTCGGATTCATTTCTTAATATCGGTCTGTCAGTAATAAAAGATGGATGTTTCTGTTTGTTATCTTGAATGTATGACTGTTCTGTGTCATGAGTGTTTTTGTGAATGCTGATTCCAACCTTCTCATAGTAAGCTCTTCCTTTTGAGTCAGCAGGTTTCAGGAAGTGAATCCCTCTCTCTGCTTGGGGGACATGGCTAGTGGGGGATTGCCAGCCTCTTCCTTCTCCCACAGTGAGAGGGATATCAGAAAAGCACTGCTATGTACTGTGAGGGCCAAATATCTTCTACCTATTTGTTAATATCGCCTAGGACCGTGTGAGTCCTAGCCAGTCTTGCTTTGGATGATGACATGTATAGCTGTGGCAATTTGATTTCTATTTCTGATTAATTTGGTCTCTTTTTAAAATATTTTCTAATAGGATGTCTGTTCCCTGTGGTTGACGTGCGTGTGTGTGTGCGTGTGCGGGTGTGTGTGTGTTTGTGTGTGTGTGTGTGTGAAATCAGCTTACAAACTGGACTTTTTCTGTATCAATACTAACAACTGTGTGTGTGTGTGTGTGCGTGCGTGCGTGCGTGCGTGCGTGTGCGCGCGTGTGTCTGTGTGTGTGTGTTCTTTGCTTACAGCTTACGTTTAGATGCATTCAAGCTAATGAGATACTTTGATTCATATCTCCTTGACATTTAAGATAAAGTTTTAATATGCAGACACCACTGTTCTGGATTAGATTAGTGGCATGGAGTGGTCCACATCCTGCACAAGCCTTGAGCCTTACATCATGCACGAGCATTGGGCTTCATTCATATCAGCGATTCAGATAGGATAGTCTGCTGTTGTCAGATGGCAATAGTCTTGCATCCTTGGGCCATACTTATTTCCATGTATATCTTACAGTTCTGTACTACCAAACTTTAAAGTGGGAAATATTACGTCTGCAAATGATATCTATTGAATAGAAAATTAAATCTCTGAATGATGTGATGACAGAGCTAAATATGGAAATTAATCCTTTTGGCCATTCTCCATATTAGCCAGGTCATGGCTATAAATAATCAAGACACTTGACTCCTACTTGTAAATCAGTGTTTTTATTTTTGGACCGTCTTCACAACACACTCACACTAAGGGCTTCATGGAAATGTACACAGGCAACAGGTGTGTCAATAGAACTTTGCCTCATTGGGAGGAAAGTGGAAGAATATCGAGGCTCGGATAAATTCAGGTACACAGGTCAAACCAACTATAAATATTCGCAGAGGCCTCCAGAGAATTATGCAAAGTGATTTTTTTATGTGTGTGTGTGTGGTTTGTTCTTCCTAGCCTGGGGAAATTGCGGGGGATGGCGAGTGACTTCCACCACTCGAACCGTCTGCTTCTGAACAAGCTCCCACGGCTTGGGTAAATTAACTGTACAATTAGATTACACTGAGAATGCTGTCTCCAAGGCAAGAGAGTCAGGGCTGCTAGGGAGGGTTTGTGCGGTTGTTTTTAGCTTCTGTCAGTGATGGACTGCAAAGGGGTCACACTGCAAATACTACATAGACTGTACAGTAGTTTCTTTACTTTGTCACCTGCAACTGAACAGCGGGAGCAATCTGCATGCATCATGCCGTGGGTGCTCCTTTACTTCAGATGTGCACCAAAAAAAAAAACGTAGATGTACCCATCAGAGTCAAAGGAATACCATCCGTACAAGAATAATATAAAAGGACAAGGACACAGAGGAGATATCTGTGGAATTTGAGTGAAATGTACTGTTTTTATAAGGATTAAAAAAAAAAAATTCTGGATTCTATTCTTACTGCTTAAAACCTCTTTCAAATTTTAGATTAACCACAGACAACCGCTGTAGACTCTCAAACAAGCTGTTAAAGTGGACTACCTAGTACTTACTATACGGTACTCAGATGTATTGCCTTTGGTTTTTCAGTCAAAAAAGTTACTCCTGAAATATGGAGCACATATTTAGATGCCAAACAGGGTTAGATTATCTTACATGGGCTCAACACTTCAACCTCTGAGACCCAAAGGGCTTTTCTGTTCAGTTGACTTGTATCCCCACTCACATGCTTCAGGAGAAACACTGCTTACCGGTCACTGTCATGGCATGTTTCTGTTCCTTGACTCTGTCCCACTTCCTGGACCTGGCTTTTTTATGTGAGGATTAAAGGTTGCATTGCTGTTGGTGTTTATTTGCTCACAGCTACTTTATTCCTTTGGCTCTGGTCTCTAAAACCAATCATTTTCAAACTTTTAGGCTGAAGGAGGTTTGATCTCCCCTTGGATGTTCCGAAATAGTCCAAGTGAACAGGACTAAGTACTGGATTTGCATAAAGGCATATGATGTTTCATAGTGTAAATACACTTCCTGTTTGTATCTCGAATGTTATGTCTATTGGCAGTGATAAAGAAGCGGTGCCATTTGGACCAACAATGACAAAAATGTGTTTTTCATATCACAGAAAAGCTATTAAATCCTACTTAATGTGTTGGTTTTTAAAGGGTTAAAATGCAAGTAATTTTCAGATGGTTTTTCCATTTTTAAATTTTGTTTTCCTTGAATTTGTGATTGATTGAACAAAGATCACTTTTCAGTTACTCTGTTGTAGGGATGCTGATCTTTAAAAGGGCTCCTGTGAGTCTCTTATAAAGCTATCCCTAGCAGAATGACCATGAGGTAAGTTGACCAATGTTCTCGTAGCTGATGCTAGATTCGTTTCCATCAATTAAAGAAGCTCTAGGCAGTGCATCCCCTAGACATAGTTAGAAGAGCGGCAAATCTTTGCAACTGATACGGACTAGCATGCAGTGAGGATTTAAGGGGAATGAAAGTTATTAAAGTGCACGCAAAGCACACTTTATACTGGTGGGGTCCTCCTAGAGGAGCATTTCTCGTCACCTCTCGCACTTTTCTCCTTCTCACTTTCCCCTAGAGCCGTGGGACCTCGGAAGATGTCCCCTCTGGAATGTTGAGGCTCTAGGAAGCTGAGGAAGTGGGGACTTCTCATGTGGTATTCAAATTTGGAAGGTTTACCACCCTTAATTGTCCCTAGACCCACTATAGTTTTTGCTGGACAGTAAGGGAAGAGTGGTGGGGTAGCAGGGAAGGGAAACGTTGGTGTTTGCAAGGGATTGTTTAATATCTGAACAGAGGCATAGATGTTTTTATCCTCAGGCACATTTCTGGACTGCTGTCTCAAAGAAATATGAATACTGGCATTACTTTTACAGCTTAACACTCTGTTGTATTTTTCACTGCTGCCATGTCGACACCTAATCAAGCATGCATTATTGGAGTGTTTGAGATAGCTGACATTTATTACTAACAAATGACAAGCAGTCGGATGCCAATGCTTAAAACAGCTCGAAAATGTTTGGAAGATATTAAAAATCTCACTCTTAGATTTGCCTATGTGTTTTAAAATAGAACGAGCAACGAATCTGACTAGGCTATATTCTGATATGGTTTGTATAAGTCTCAAACCTCTTGTTTTGTCTCTTGTTGCAATCCCTTTCTCTATGCTTTTCCTGTTAAAATAATGATGCTTTTCCTCTAAATATTGTGTGTGTGTGTGTGTGTGTGTGTGTTTATGTGCGTGTGTGTATTTGTGTGTGTTTGGTGTTTGTGTGCGTGTTTGTGTGTCCGTGCGTGTGTTTGTGTACAGATTGGGTGGATGACACAAAGTAATTCTAGGTTTTTGTCTTTCTCACCCACAGCTGGGCATTGCCATTGGGTTCTTGGTCCCACCAATACTTGTGCCCAATGTGGATGATATAGATGAGCTGGCATACCACATCAGTATCATGTTCTACATCACTGCTGGAGTGGCCACGGTGATCTTTGTCCTTGTGGTGATTGGTAAGAGTCCTAATGAGGAGTATTGATGAATGTTGACTATGAACAGGCCAATTTAATCCTCAAGAATGGTTATTGCTTCATGCTCATGCACAGTTTCACGTTGTTATTCTCCTTCATTGTTGCATCCATCCCACAGCCAAAGCTGTGAAAAGTAAAAAGTATCTTCAACATTGTGACAGCTTCTGCCTTCCAGTAGTGTGACAGTAGTGTAAAAAAACTTAGCTTAAAATTCTTCCTCTTCCCTTAATAGTAAAGCCAAACAGGAGTTGGGATTTTAGCGGGTTGGGATTGAAAGTGCTATATTAAAATGGTCTATCTGAAGGCTGATTGCAACATTTTGGTTTGTTATTAGTCATGGAATCGTTTGGACAGCTTCCTCTTTCAGTTTGGGCTCCCACTTTGGTTGTTATTCTCCTGAGGCAGTATTGATGGGGATTTCAGTCCTCCAAAGGTTTATTTAATGCTGTGATGTGCTCTCTAGTGACAACTCAACAGCACTCCATCCCAACTAGATGACCAGCTGCAGTAATTGGTATAATTGTCCGCTTTCTGATGAGATCTGTTTGGACATGATGTTAAAAAAAACAAGCAAGAACTTCAAAAGCATGGATGTGTTTTATGAAATCACCAACCCCCTGGGCTCCCAAATCCTCATTTCACTTCTGCAAAGAACTAAGACTCACTGACAGCGAGGGAACCATAGAGCTGCTTCCCTGCAGTTTCCCCTTTTTGTATGATATTTATCCAATGGGTCATTAGACATTGAACCAGAGATGGCTGCTTGTATGAAAACCTTCCTTTTTTCTAACCCCAGGGAAGCAGAACAGACCTTTGGTCAACAACAGAACCATTAACCCTGGTTTGCACTGAATAAACACATTTTGTGTTTACTGCCCAAGGTCTCTCAGTTTGAAACGAGGGAAATAAGAGTGTTCTTTAGTTTTTTCCTAGGATATTCTGAAAGTTTTTGAGAGATTTTTAAAATTTGTATTTGGTTCTTTAACAACACGCAGCCACACACATTATGATGAGTTCTTGTAACAACAGTTTGAAGTTATGCTTAGGTGTTGTTATTATATAGAATGAGTTTTATGGAGTATGGTTGCTATTATGTGCTAGGTAGTATATGTTATTATATAGATTGAGTTTTAGGAAGTATGTGCTGGTAGTATCTGGGTATTACATAAATTACGTTTTAGGTAATGTGTGCTGTTTTTATTTTGCCAAGGGACAACAGATGAAAATTAACATGAGGGGTAAATCTGGCTTTTTTACATTTGACTCAATGTTCCTTACTATAATCTTTCCATATTTAAGTAGTCACATACAAAATACATACACTCACACGCTCGCACACACACACACACATACACACCCACGCGCGCATGCGCGCCGAAGAGTTAAGGTTGTTCCCTAGGAAAGTCAATCTGGTCACGTTATACTGTAACCCCCTGTTTCACCCCTGCACGATCCTTACAGCCCCCTTTATCCTGTATAAAGCTAGGGAATAATGAAGGGTAGCTTGGTGTACTTTCACACTTCACCAAGAGAAACTGGAGCCTGAAGGCTGGCAAGTACTGGCATGTTTAGCAACTGGGAGGGATCCTGTTTTACGTGTTTTCTCTCAGGCTAATCCTCTCCCTTTGGGGCCTGACTTTTGGCTGTAGCTATTTAATTTCTTTGGCAGACCACACATCAAAGTTTGCTGAAAAGATTGGCTGTCTTTAAGTATCTTTCTGTCGTCATTACCATTGGTACCCATATCGTTTGATATAGTGACCAAATTGTAGTTCATCGATTGTATAGTGAACAGAATCTGTCTCTGCTTTCACTGATGAGTGTTGAGGAATACGTCAAATCCAGGTCACATCATGTGCTCATTCAGACACATCATGTGATGGCTCCTCCTCTTGATTAGAATGGTTGGCTTGCTTTAGGTGTGTTGTTTTTGAGTCAGCCCTTCGGCTGTTGACTGTGGGTGGCAATGACTAAAGATATTAACGGTGTGGTATGCTTCAGTTAGCATTAAAGTGACAACATATCAGATATTACAAAAAGAGGTGAATCTGTTCAACTGGATCAGAAGTTTATTGAGAAACGTTTCGTCACTCACCAGGTGACTTCTTCAGTCTGAGCTGAAGGCAAACATCCCCCTCCTTATAAACAGTACCTTGATGCCACACAACAATAGGTTGGTTTCACATGCAAGTTGGGTGATCAACTGCACATTCAGTGACAATGGGCACCATTCACAGAGGATTGGGGAATGTTTGCAATCACGGCATTGTAAGACGCCGATAGGTGTACTCTCAGGCCACCACCCCTATTCAAAGACGTTCGTTCCCTCTTGACATAAATGGCCTCCTTCACCCCCCTCTCAAACCAGCGTTCCTCCCTATCAAGGATGTGAACATCATCATCTTGAATGAGTGGCCACTCGCCTGTACTCTGTTTGTGCCGGGGGACCCGGTCCTTGGGGTGGACCAACTTTTGCCGCAGTGTGTTCAGGGGTTTGAAAGCAACCGAGACGCGATGTTTTGAAAATCA